>CAWUHW010000031.1:882071-1059917 GCA_963922195.1 Panagrolaimus sp. PS1159
AAGCAGTGGTATCAACGCAGAGTACTGTCGATGCCGATTCGATAAATGTATTGAAATTGGAATGAGTACAAATGGAATGCAACCTCAATCGTCTGCTGCTCCTGCTGCACCAGCTGCACCAACACAGGCTACACCAATTGCTCCACAATCTGCACCACTTGCACCACAAGCAAAAGAAACTGTAAAAGAAAAGGCAGTAATATTTGCAAAAATTATTGATACAATTTTGGCAAATTCAATTCAATTTCCAAATATGATTACAGAATATTTGGGACAATCAAAACAAGACCTAATTTCAGATGCATTTAAAAAGGTTGAAACTGCAGATATTACAAAAATGTCTCAAAGGGAATTCTTTCTTGCACATTTATTTTTGAAATATTCGATTGCCAAAAATGAATTGGTTTCATTCATGCATCTTTTAATTTGCAAAGTTGAAATTCAATGGCTTCCAATTGAAGAACAATCAAAAATTAAATTTGTTCAAAATTTTGGTTTAACAAAATTAAAGGATTTTCAAGTTTCTAATGCTCGTTTAATTGAATTATCAAATTTATCACAACATTTTTTAAATATTTTTTATGCTTTTTCTTAACTTGGTTTTAATGAGTGGGGATGGGATAATATTTGCTTTTTGATAATATTTGGTGAAGGTCATTTATTTCTTTTTTTATTTACTTGGGTGGTTTTTATTCTTTGTATCTTTTTGTCGGGAAATATGGGGAATGTAATAAAAAGATTTTGGAGTCCTTTTTTTAACTTTATTAACACAGATTTTGTAATTGGGGATCCTAATTTTTTGTAAACATAAGTTTTACACAAAATTAGGAAAAGTTTTTTTTCGGTGTTTGATTTTTACCATTGGTTTATTATGGTTTTCTTTATTTATCTTTTAATAAAATATAAGTCTATGAAATTTTTTGGATATGCTATTTATTTGTAATTTTGTGACTTTAACGTTAAAAAATACTTTTTAACAATTTATTGTTTTTGCAATAATCGACATTTTTGTGTTCTAATTAATAATTTTGTTTTTTTTTAATTATTGTAATTTTTATGAAAATAAATTTATATTTTTTTTAATTTTTGCCTTTTGTTTTATAAAAAAAAGAGTGTTACAAAAATTCGCGGAGCCTTTATCAAAGCTGATAGCTGAAATGTATTAGCTTTCAGCAAATAATAAGAAATTATATTATCTGCTGAATGTATGATTTCATGTTATATTGGCAGCATTAATACTTTATATATGCTGAAATCATTTTGAAATTACATAATTATACCAAAGACTTGTTTGGATTTTATTTGTGAGATTTTAATGATTTATTTTGGAGGGTTTAGTGAAACATAATAATGTCAGAAAGCATTAACTTAATCCAAATCCCTGATATCTTAAATTTTTATTAATTATTTTTTAATAATTTCCCATTTGATTGTTAAAAGTTAAACAGTTGTTTAAGAATTTTTTTGAACAAAAGCTTTTATTAATGAACAAAAGGAAGAATTTAAAAAAATTGTTTTTTAACTTTTGTTGTTAAGCAAACAATGAATGCAACTGCTTTTGTGTTTTTACACGTTTAATGAAAAATAAAAAATAAATGAGGAAAAAATTTTCCATTTTAATTTATGAAGCTGAATATTTTTTAGTAGTACTTTTGTTATAAGAATCAAAACAGTTTATATGAGTAGGATGTTTTGCATTTGTCAAAATGTTATTCCAATGTGTAAATAATTATTGTGCAATAAAAATCATTTGTTTCAAAATTAAAAATATATGAAAAGTGTTAGGTAAAATTGATGACTACCATTAAACAATATTTATAAATGGAAGCAGAATATTGAATGAAATGAAGAAATTGACGAAAACTTTTTCTGATCTGCAAGCAAACCAAAACGAGAAAACTATTGAATTTTTAAAAATTGACGTATTTTTCTTTTGCTTTTTTCGCTATTAGAAAATTTATGATATTTTTTGTTTTAAATATTTTATATTTTAAAAATTTAAAAGATCTGTGTCTTTAAATTATTAAAAAAAATAAAAAAGCGAAAAACAATTATAAATATAATTTTAAAATCAAGTAAAGAAGTAAATTATACATTATTTATAAATAGTTTTATTAATTTCTTTCCAATTTCACAAATTGAATTTATCTTTTATTATGCTTGTTTTTTTAAGGAAAATGTAATAAATATTCTAGAAAGTAAATATTGATTAATAAAAAGGCTACTAATTGTATATGATTTTTTCTATAAAGTCAGCTTTTACATTTTTGTAAATAATGCACCATTTTAGTCGTCTGCTAAAACAAAGAAGAATTTTTATTTGTTTACAACACTAAATTTAAACATAACACTTAAATGCAAGGACTACAAACATTTATAAAAAAGTTTAATTTAAAAAAATTTGTGCTTTTTAAACACGGCCACGATAACCGCCTTGTGAGCCATGACCACCAGATCCAACTTGGCTGTCAGAGCTTCGAGCAGGGCATGGACAATATTCTGCATCAACACCAGGTTCACCAGATTCTCCGGCTTCTCCAGCATCACCATTGTCACCGTTTTGTCCATTTTTGCCAGGTGGCCCACGTTCACCTTCTTCACCAGGTTGACCAATTGGGCCTTCTTCACCGGGAGCTCCGATATCTCCAACTGGACCAGGAGGTCCTTGTTCACCCTTAAGTCCAGGTAATCCAACAAGTTTGGTGGCATCTGCACCGGGTTCACCGGTAGGTCCTTTTTCGCCAGCAGGCCCAACTGGACCTTCAGGTCCAAGGGATCCAGGGAATCCAGGATTTCCATCACGGCCAGGAACACCAGGTTGACCTCGAGCTCCCCGCATCCCCCGTGCACCAGGACGACCATCAGGTCCTTGTGGTCCAGGAGCCCCAGCGGGACATGTGAAGCATTCACCATATTCTTGTCGTTGAGCTTGTGTATGTTCACCATCAACTCCATCTTTGCCAGGGATACCAGGAATGCCATCAAGACCATCATGACCAGGGAAACCTTTTTCACCAGGTGGTCCAGCAGGGCAGGTATTTTCAGTTTGTGCACAATTACATTTTCCACTAGATGAACCTTGTGGGCCTTGTGGGGGAGCAGATTGTGAACCGAATTGTGGTGGAACACCAACACCAGGATGTTGTGGGCCATTACTGCTTGGACCAGATGGGAATTGTGGAGAGCCACCAGAATTATTTCCACCATATCCTTGAGGAGCAGCAGCACCATATCCGCCATACGATTGACGTCGAATACGATTATTTCCATTGAGTTTAACCATATCACCCCAAATTGCATCAGATTCAGCCTAGAAATGAGTTATGTTGTATCGGATTTCATATATTCGTTGTTTAAGCTTACTCGGAAGACACTCATTTCTTGATAAAGTGTTTCACGAGTATCTTGAATTGTTTCAGAAATCAATTTTCCAAAAACAACGATAGTAAAAAATGTTCCAGCCGCAAGGGCACCTGCTGTAAATGCCGCAAACTTGGTCATGGCTCCTAAAAATTTTCAAAGATTTAGTTCTATTATCAAAGATGATGTTAATATGATTAATAATTTCCCACATATTTCATCCACTTTTATACTCCTATTAAGACACTTCACTCTCGTTTTCTCGAAGTTTTCCCGATTCCGCCCTTTTTCTGCTTTTTTCTTTGTTTCTCACTTTTTAATTTTTAATAACCTGATTTTTCTTCGAAAAAATTTTGTCGAAGAATTTTATTAATTTTTTTCTTTTTTTTTGGTGAAAAAGAAAATTATAATTTTTAATTCTTTAATAAAAAAGAAAGAAAAAAATATTCCAAATTTTTGACGAGATTTTTCTGGAACAAGTTCTTTTAACAATTTGCATTCTATTAATATTAATTTTTTATGCATGAATAAATTTGATTATTTTTGATATTTATTAACTGTCTTGTGGATATCTTTTGTAAATTAAATGATATGTGTAAAATGGTTTTTAAACAGCTGATCATTGAAAAGTAACAATTACTGCCCAACCACTTAAAGCTTTTGATTTCTCAAAAAAACCATAAAAGAATTGATACGAGGAAATTCTCAAATTTTATGAAAAAATAAGTTATTTATTAAACTAATTAGCATTCCTCAATTTGTTTAAAACTTTTTGTATAAAAAAATATAACAAAAAATGGGAAATTAGTATTTTATGGAAAAATGAATGCAAGCTTTGCGGTGCATAATATTTAGAAAACTTATATTTTTTAACTTTTGATGTTTTACGGAATCTAGATAACCAGGCCATGCTTTTTTGCTTTTTGCTTTACGGTGTTATAATTTTTTATATAAAATTTATTAAAGATAACATAACAGAGATATTGGTTTTTCACCACATTTTAAACAACAACAAAATAAATATGCTTTTCACGCAAATGTTCACTAAAAATGAATTACTTTTGTTTTTGTTTTTCGGAGCAACGACAATAATTCATTTCTTTTTGATTATCAAAAAGTTCTTGTAATTTATCGAACAAAGCATAATCATCATTATTCATTGCAGGAAGGTCAATCATAGGAATTTTAAATTCATGATTCTTTGTTTCAATGATTTCTTTAAGACCGGCTTTGAGACGAAGCTTGTAATGATCAGAAATTTCGTAAGAAAATGAAAAGCGGAGTGTTGTTTTCTTGTTTTTCTGTAAATATGAAAAACTTTATTCGCTCAGAAATGAGCTATTATTAAAAAAGTGACAGACCTTAATAGCATCAAAAAACTTGTCAAGATCAAAAGCTTCTGAAAGGGAATTTAAGCGCAATTCAATAACATTTGAAAAATGTGGAATTGATAATAATTCTTGCAATGTATTTGGTGTAATAACATTTGAAGATGTTGGTAAATTGCTGCAAAAAAAAACAAATTAGATTGTGGCAGGGCAAAAATTGTCAACAATTTTTGCCCTCCCACAAATAATATAAATAACATTTACTATTCAAAATCTTTAAGATTAGGAAGAACTTCAATAAGCTTTTCAACAGCAACAATTGCATCACTTTCATTCTCAACAACAGAAACATTACAAAGCATAATTTCTTTGCAATTTGAGGCAACAAAGACGAAATCCTTGAATGAAATAGTTTGATTCCAAAGCACAAATCTTTCAATATTGCTTTGATAAATTTTGGAAATGATAATTGTTGTAAGCCATTTTGCATCAGAACAAACATTTGGATTAACAAACGGGTAAATTGGACTAATAATTGTATTTCCAACATTAATTTCATCAATGACCCATAACTTTGTTGATGGCACAAGTTTTTCAAGTTCAACAGATTTTTCATTGAACCAAATTCCCCATTCCGTGGTACCATATTCTGCATACAAAGTTGAGATAACAAGAATAGGATTTTTATCAAAAAAATGTTTGCAGCTTTTAATCATTTTTTGATACAATTTTAAGGATGATGGATTTTGGGTGATATAAAAGATGAGGGAATTGCGAAAAGGAAATTTTTGTTCACAAATTGAGCTGTAAAATCGCTTTTGAAGAGATTGAATAGTTGGGCGTGTATTTTGTTGATGCTTTGAAATCGCAAAATTTGAAATAAATTCACAAATTTTTTCAAAGTCTGAGTTTTCCATTTTTCAAATAATAACTAAAAAATTAAATTTTTACGGAATTACAAATAAAAATTTGAACAAATTATGAATTTTAAATTAAAAAAATAAAAGAAAGCATTCACGTAAAAAGAAGACATCATATGTCATAATTGTTGGATAGAGATAAAATGTAAAAAGTTAACAACAGTTTTTTGTAAATCAAAGCATCAAATACTATGGGGGTGTTATTAAATATAAAAAAGTTGTAGAAGAAGAAATATTGCATTTATTAGAAGGGGGTTAAATGAATAAAAAGTAGTCTCTTGCATTTTGTTTTTGCAAAAAACGCCGAAAAAACATTTTTTTGTAAAAAAATATAAGCTGCCCCAACAGAAAAATGGCGCCAGACATTGGCCTTTTCAAAAACAAAAATTTTTGCGAACAAAGATGGAAAAAAACATGTTTACGATTTTAGGGAAAAAAGGAAAATAAAACCATAATTTCGAAATAAAATAAAAGGGCAAACAAACAATTTTTTTTGCCTGATCAACAGAATTAAAATTATTTTTTATTCAAGTCAATCAAAAAAATTATAAATAGATTTTCTTCTTTTTTTCTTGTAAAAGCTTAAGATAGCCCAGAAGTAGCACATTTTGCAACATTTTTAACAAAATTAATATTGTACTTTATCCCAAAAAATCAAAAAAAAATTGTGTACACATGAATTAAATTTATAAAATATATATTTGATTTTTTTGTTTAATAAAAAGTTATGCTAAAAAATATTTACATAAATAAGGGTCGTAAAAGTAAAAAAAATTGTGGTTTTTCGTCTGCTGGCTGCCATTCATTTAGCATTACATCAAGAGCAGAATCAAGTTCATGATAGTTAATTTCTGGATAATGATCATCAAATTCAATATTAATTCTTGCATTTGGTCCAAGATTTTGTTTTAAAAAAGAAATAAAAGATGGAATCTGGATTAATTGCAAAACGTCATCCAAAGAAAAATATAAGATTTTAGATTGAAATTGAAGTTTTAACAAATTTTCAAATGTTTGAGGAGTGAGTTGAGCGCCAGATAATCTGAAAAAAAATATAAATTTAAGTAAATTAGCTGAAGTCAAAATAAACTAACTCAATAAAGAAAATTTTTGGCATTTTTGCAAGAATAATTTCAAGTGGAACAGCAATCTCATTTTCTTCAATTACATGATGACATGACAAAATTTCAATATTACCAGATTGAACAAAAATATCAAAATCTTTTAGCAAAACTTTTTGAAATCGAATTCTTAAAAATTTAAGATCACATCGATAAATCTTTGGAATAAGTGTTCCAAGTTTAACCGTTTCCAAAAATAAAGAATTAATCAAATATAAATTATTGAGTTTTGCAAATAATTTGTTTTTGAAAGGTACAGATACACACATCTTATTAAAATTTTTCGGTTCGTCAGAAATTTCAAGTCTTTCAACAATAAGTGGTTGTAAAAATTGTAAAAAATATTTTGTTGAACTTTGAAGTTTTGTTAAAATATGGGGATTTGCATGATTAAAGATATAGCTATTGAATGATTGACGAAATGGAGGCATTTGTATTATACCAGTTTTAAATGTGAAATTATTAATTACTTTCTTTAATTTCTTTAATTTTGATCGTTCAGAAAATCCTTCAAGTGGATCAACTTCCATTTTATTTGATTCAATCCATTCATTAAGTTTTAAAATTTTAACTTTGATATCCATGTCATGTCCAAATATTCCACAATATCTATGATAACCATTCAATAATGTCTAAAAGAGGTAATCACTGTTATTTCGTTTTATAAAGTTCAACATTAATAATTGATCATGATAAATTTTTACATAATGTCAACTTAACATTGACAAAAACAGCTTTTAAAATTTTATATTCCACAATTACAAAACTTTTTTAGAACCAATAAAAGTCGCTTACTTCATTTGCATTATTTTCTTCAAGAAACATAAAATATTTTCCCCAAACTGATCTATCATATGGTCGAATTGATAGCAGCAATTCAATATTTGAACATTGTGCATCAAAATTATCAACTTCCATCACAGTATCCAAAAATTTAACGGGATCAGTTTCAAAATATTCTTTAAGTTTTTGATACAAATTATCATTTTTTGCAATAATCCTTTTAATATTTTCAGGAATAGATCCTAAAAAGTAGTTTTAAAATATTATCAATGTTAAACAAAATTAGATAATTACCACAATGTTCTTCATATAATTTTCCAACATAAAAGAGATATTTGTGAGGAAAAAGCAAAAAATTAACAATTGTTTTTTCTTTAAGAGTTAAAGGTTTTTTTCCAATAATGAACATCGGAAATAATTCATTCTCAAGTCCACCGAGATAATTCCAAGTGAATTGTTTAAAAGTTTGAGGAAGCTGTAAATAATGAAACGTTAAAATTTATTTTGAATTAAGGTTGCCCATAGAAAGTTAGGGATCACCGACTTTTCTCCGTCCCCGTTTGAGATCCGCACTCCCGATCACTTTAATCACAAAAAAAGACGAAACTTTTTTCCTGGGATTTTACGATTTTCGGGGGAAAATACGGCAACCCTATTTTCAGTACAATTTTTTTTACCTCCAAAGGAATTTTATCAGCAACTTCAACGGTAATAAAATGCTTTATTGAATTCTTGAGAATTTCTTCTTTCTTTTCACGGTTTGTTTCAAGTCTAAAATTTGTAAATAATGATTATAAAAATATAAGATGAAAATTTTCTTACTGAAAATATAACTGCCAAAGTTCTGGTACCATTGTATGATTTTTAGAAAATTCTAACAAAAATTCTTTTCGAGCTTCATTATCTTCAAAAGTGGAATTGATCTTTGCAAATAAATCTGTAACAACCGCCTGATAATTTGATGGCAGTTGATTAAAGTATGGAATAATATCAACAACAGACATTATTAACCAAAATAAGAAAAAGTCCTTAAAAAGTATGTAAGATTATTTTATATATTAAAACTAGAGAGAACAACACAAGAAAAATTTATTATTTTTAAATTTCTTCAACAACTTTTTATATTCTAACAATTTCAAAATTTTGACAAAACTAAAAAATTGTTAAAATATAGTTTTTCGCGGATATAGAATTTAATCACAGATAAAAAAAAAGATATAAACAATGATTTTAAACGTGATAACGAAAGTGCTTTTAATCTAGGTAGCGGCGTTGTAAAATTTTTTCTCTTTTTTTTGCGAATGCGGCCGCGGAACAAAAAATATGGCCATTTCCTGTGACACGGTTAGTCGAGTGGGAGAAGGCGCATGCGTTGCGTGCAACATAAGGAAAGATCGAATCCCATTGTTGTTTAACAAAAAATAAATTTGCAAAAAAAATTAAAAATTAATTATTGAAAAAGGCTCTAATAATAAATGCATTTTTTTAATCGTAATATTTGTGGTAAAAAAAAATTATTATGCGATTTTTGCAAGCATTTTTTGTTTTTTTTGGTAATGTTATTAAAAATACTAATTAATTTTTATCAAACATTCATATCATTGCTATAAACTATTATGTTACGTTTAAATATTCGATTTCCAACACTTTTATCTCAGGTAATGTTTAAGATATTGACTATTAGCTGTTATAAATATTAAACATGCTCTTTTTCAGGTAATAAAATGGACAATGTCTTCGATGCGGCCATTTTTTGAAGGTCTCATTTTAAAAGCTTCAGAATTTTGACAATAATTTTTTTAAAAAAAATCTGAATGTGCCATTAGATTATTCATTTCCTGAATTTTCGAATGCATGTAAAATTTTTAATAAAAGTGAAAAAAATTTTTACGACGCCGGTACCTATTTTCATCGCAAAGCAAAGAAAAACCAAGTCTTTCGTTTTGCAATTTTTAAAAAGAGCGCCAAAAAATAAAAAAAAAGAAAAGAAGAAAAAAAGCAATATTTTTTAAAGCAGTAAAAGTTTAACACATTTTTTGCAAAATATATTTCTTTCTTTTTTCAACAGAGCAAGTCGAACCAATAGTCTCTAACAGTGTTATTGCGACTCCGGCCAATCTTTTTTTGTAAAAAGTCTTTTTTCAAAAAAGAGTGGCTTTAAAAAAAAGAAGTCAAAAGAGTGGTTTTTTTGCTGCAGATCGCGCGCAGTCTACTTTCATTTTTTCTTTGAACGGGGCTGCCGTGGAATATTCAGCAAAATCGGCCCGTTTGTAACTTTTAATTTGACGTGAAAAAATTTCAGTTTTTTTTAAGACAACTCTCAAATTTTCCGGCAAGTCTAAAAAGTCTTTTATTTTCGCTGCTAAAAAAGGGTCATACGTCTTAATCCGATGCCCTCTTTTGAGAATGATCTTTCAAACTGGATGATGAAAGCCGACTGTATTCAACAAAAGAATATATGCAAAAGTTGAGACAAAAGTGGTAAAAATTTCAGATTTTATTTATTACTGTTTTGATTTTTTAAAATCACAGTTTAATCTTTTGGGTGCATTTTAAAGTTTTTTCAATAAACTTAATTTTAAAAGTTACAACAATAAAAAAATCAAATATTCACAATTTCAACAAAAAAAACAACACATTTGTTTTTTTAATATTTCTTATTGCGTTTGCGTTTTTTCTGCTTTTCTTTTGCTACTTTAGTGTTCAATGTTCAAAAAATTCTCTCTAAAATAGACATATATCGTTTCGTTTGTTTTCTCCAATGCTTTTTTTATAAATGTCAAAACCGAAAAAATTCTGCAGCATAAAAAAACCAAAAACGCGAGATAGACTAAAATCACTCATTCTTATGACAAAAATTGACGGTTGTTTTTTGAATATATTTTATTTCTTTTTTTATTTTAAAATTGGTAAATATATTTTTGAGCTCCATAAAAAAAATCTTCAAAAAATATTGCAGTTTTTAAGCAAAAATTCGACAACAAAATTGTGTTGTTGCTGTTACATTATTTAAAGTTCCATAATTATCTAAAATATTTTAAGTAAAAAATTTATTAAAAAAAGTTTTATCAAACATGGATTTGTTTCAATGTGACATGGTTCATCGCCTGTTAAATATGGTATAATAAATTGTCCATTTTTTTCAACAATTGTAAGCATATTAAATCCTTCGGGCATTAAAGACGTTCGTAATTGTAATTCATATTTATGTGTTTCGGATAAATTAAATGTGCAATTTTTTTGAGGATTTTCTGTTGTTGTAATAAATTTGATTTTTTATACAATTTAAGAGAAAAACGCATTTTTAACAAATATGCCCCTTGATGAAAATCAGTTTGAAGAAAAACAATGGATCACCTAAAAACTTACTTGCAAATACTTGAAAAAGTATCCGTTGAATATGCTTCAAAAAAGAGAGTTGAAGGAAATTCTGCCATAAAATGAAGTGAAATATTTAATGAATTTTTATCCAAAAAATATTGGCAATTAAGTGATGCTCCATCATTTGATAAAAGTGTATAAGAAGTATATTTTAAGCAGTAATTTTCTGGTAATGCAGGTGTTGTTGCTGTAATAGGTACGAATGTTGTTAAAATTTGAATAAAACAAAATAAGATTAAAATCTTAAACATCTTTTAAGAAAATACACAAAAATATTGTTGAGGAAAAAAACAGACTATATTTGAAAAAATTAGCTTTCTTCTTTTATATGTTTTCGTTGTTTTTAATGAAAATCGTCATCATTTTTTTGACTCTTTTCTTTGTAGCTTCCGCATTTAATCACATTGATAAAGTGGACCTTTTTGATAATGCAGAAAAATGATGATTATAGACTTGTTTTAGTTACACATTGCTCAAAACATGTATGTAAGATATTATTTTACAAACTTTACCATTCTTTAAGAATTTAAATGGAATCCCTTAAAAAATGTTAACTTTTAAAGGTGTGTATCCTTTGTATGTAAACGTCTAATTATCACTATTCACGATTCATGAAAAAAATATCACTAGTTGATTACAGAATAAGGTAAAAGGAAAACCAAAAAAAAGCAGTGGTACAAGGAAAAAAAATTTATAAAGAAAAAAATCAATGCTGAAAACAATAAAATAAAAGACCAAGAACAATTAAACTTTTTTAATCAGCAATTGGAAAAAGAAAACGTTGGCCAATTTCACTTGTAATTTCTAAATGTAATATTTTGGTATCTTCAATAACAGCTGCTTTTTCAATGGCATTCATTAAAAAACAAACACAAAATTCTCGAAGTTCTTTAGCATTTGAAGTAACAGATGCATTTGCAAATTTTACAACATTTGACTCAGATATTTTATCGATTAATGCAAATTGAAGAACATGCTGAAAATAAATATAAATGATAAAAGGAAAACACAAAATTAAATAACTTACATGTAAAAGTTCGATATTATATTTATCAGAAAAATGGAGCAATTCAGATGCATTTTCTAAAGTGATAAAATCTTTAATATCACGTTCATAGCAATGTTCGATAGCCATTTTAACAGTTTCAAATTTAAAATCAGGAATTTCAATTCTATTTTCACGTGCTTCTTTCATTCCAGAATTTAATTCAGCTTTAAAAACTGGAGACTTTGCACATAAAATCCATTTATGAATCTAAAGAAACAATCAACGATCCAAAATATCTACTGTATTTCTTACCTTTAATTCTTCTTTTTCAGCAATAATTGTAATATCTTTATCTTCATCATTTTCCCAAAGTATTTGTAAAAGTGATAAAGATTCAGGAGCGTTACGTTTGAATCCTTGAGTTTTTAAAGTTCCTTCAGTTTCAATTTCCATAATTCCATTGACAAAAAACTTCTTTTCTGCATCAAAGATTTCATCACGAGTACAAAGTGTATATCCCCAGCCAAAAGATTTCTCATAAACATCCTCCACATTTTTCTCATATGAAGCAGATTTAACAGAAAGTTTAAAAGCTGCATTAATTTTTCTTGCCATTTCAAATCCAAGGTGCAAAAAAAGATTAATTTCATTTGGATTTTCTTCGTCTATTTTCAATAAAAGGTAATATTCAACACCCAAAATTTTTGGAGCTTTAAAATGTTTGCTTTCGATGAGTTCGGTATCATCATTTTTTAAAACATCTTTTAAAACTTCTTCTTTGATTCTCCATTTCATTTTAATTTGACATTCATTTGCCTAAAAAAAAGATGTTAGAAAACCAAAGATTTAAACAAAAAAAACTTACAACTTTAGTTTCAATTGAATCCATTTTAGAAATTCGAGAGCAAAATCTAGAAGTTTAATGAAAGTTTTGGAGGATATATCAATGAAAAAAATTAGATGAAAAATGAAAAATACTAAGGATGAAAAATTAAATTAATTCAGTTTTTGAAGAACAATGGAAAAATCGAGTGAAAGAATGGTTAAGTTGCTCCCAAAAAAGTAATCAATGAGAGACGGTCTTCATTTTTCAAAGACCCTTTATTAATCTCTGCCCTCCTGAAAGCAGTAGAATCCATGGCTTAGTTGACCTTTTTTTGGCTTGGGTGGAAATAGGGTTGCTCGGTGGTAAATTTACCGAGGGCTGATTTACCGGTAAATTAAAAAATTTGTGCGTAGGACAAATGAGAAAATTTTTAGAAAAATGATTTTCATTAAAATTTTTACAAAAATCCCAGCCGGTGCAAAAAAATTACTTCACAAAAAAAAGTATCGACTTTTTAAATATTTTTTTATTACGTTATTTTTATGATAATGAAATGTTTGCAATTTTTTGGCACTTTTTAATCATCTCTTCTTTTTTTAATTTTGATTTTTGACGTGTGAATTTGCTGTTTGGCTATTTAAAAGCTAAACTGCGGTTAATAATGCAGCAAGGAAAAGTATGGTTTGATTGGTACAACATAAAATGGAATCTTTTTCCCTAAAAAATGACTCTTTGCAAAAAATTTTGTTCACGTTTTTCTTTACTTTTTTCAAGATAACACGCTTAAAGGTAACAGAAAAAAAATTTTTTATCAGTTTTTCAGTACTTGTATTATAACATTTTTTTATTTTGCAGTTTTCATTAACTTTTTTCTCTATTTAATAGCTTTTTCTTTTTTAGTCACATACAAAAAATTTTTAAATAATGGTTGCTGGTGTATTGGCTGTTGATTTGACAAAAGGATGTTTTGCATTTACCCCTAAACAAGCATTCAACATTAATTCAAGTTCTGGTAAATATTTACTTTTTTCATTTTAAAAAATTACTTGATTTTTAAGGTGATGAAGAATTTACTGAAAGATATTTTGATGATTTAATTGTAAAAATTGAAAATGAAAGACAAGGAGATATTGGACAAGCTGTTATTATTGCTCCAATATCACTTTCTGCTGGTTTAAAAGAAAATTTTATTCAAAAACTTGATAATATTGGAATTATGTCAATAAATTTTATTCGTTTCGAGACACTTTTTGTTATTGGTGCATTAGCAGCTACAAAAATTACAATTGCTAAAAATGAAACGGTTGCCGTCTTTTATTACAACAAATTAAAATTAATTGGAGATCAATGGAAAAAAACTGATGATAAGCTTATCTTTGAAAAACGGATATTTTATTCAAATAATGAAAATGGATTAAACAACATAGTCTTTACAAAAGTTCCAAATCACATTCTTATCAGTGATAAGAATATAAAACCAGAAAACCATTTTCCACACATGAAATTTCAAATTTTTAACGAAGATAGTGATACATTTTTGCTTTCAGCAGCTTTAACAAAAGCTCGAATTTTAATGAAAGAAGATGCCATGAAAGGATTTGATGCCAAAGATATTGGAAATATGCAAATTCCAACCATTCTAACAAATGTGATTGGAATTAGTATTGGTTCGGATACATTTTCAATTGCAAAATATGCAAATGATAAAATTGAAATAATAAAAAATGCCGAAAATGAAGAAACATCGAAATGCACTGTTTTTTGGAAAAATGGACAAATTTTTTTAAATGGAAATCAAGAAGGTTCGCATAAACTTGAATGTAAGTTAAACTTTTAAAAGACTTTTAACAAAGAAAAATTGGCTCTATTTATTCAATGTTAAAATCTGTGTTCTTCAAACGCTGATATTGCCGAACGTCAGCCACTTTAAAAACCCTACTTTTTTAAAAACGTTATTTTCAGATTGCTTTGATCTTATTGGCTTACAATCCATTGAACCCAGAGAACCTTTTTCAAAACTTGAATTAGCAGAAAATGAAGATGCCCCAAATACAAAGGTCTGCTATAATATAAATGGAAAAATTGTAAATCCTGAAAGAGCTGCTTTGGAACTTTTAAAACATATCAAAAAAATCAGTGGTGCAACAAAAGATACAAATATTATCTTTTCACTTCCATTTGAAATTAAAAATGATCCAAAAAAGCGTCAACTTTTTCTTCGATTGACAAAAGAAGCCGGTTTTGAAGGTTCTGAAATTGTTGAAAGTACTTTGGCACTTTGTTTGGGAGGTTCACAAAATTCTAATAAAAAAGAGAATGGAACTTTTATTGGAATAAATGTTTCCGAAACAAAAATTGATGCTTTACTTTATCGATTGGCAAATAATCAAATTTGTGATTTGAAAGAAGCTTCAAAAAATCTTCCACCACGACAAAATCCTGCAAATAAGTTTGAAAGATTTTTATAACAATTTAATAAAAAATGTTTTTTAAGTGAATTTGTTGCTGCACTTCGTGAACATTTATTAATAATTGCAAAAACGGCATTTGATGTTATGAAACTTTTAAATATTGAAAGAACAGATGTGGATTGTGTTTTACTGAATTACACAGGAAAATTTAAAGAAACAACAAAAGAATTTTTACAACGAATGTTTTTGGAAAAACAAATTATTGAATTACAACCTTCTTACACCTTAACAGCTATTGGGGCTACACTTTATGGTGCAATTTAAAAAAATGAAAAATTGTGAACTACTTCTTTTTGATTCAATAATATTTATTTGCTTTTTTTTAATATTTGCAATTTTTTACGTTTTTGATATGTTTTTTTTTATGTTTTTAATAATTCATTTAAATTTAGCCGTACATTTTGAAATTAAAATTTTAATTTTTTTGTGAAAAAATAAATAAAAATTGATGAATGTATTTATTTTTTTAAAAAGTGGATAAAATTATACGTGACAAGATTTTCGAGGAATAACAGCCATCGTTGGAATTGTTAAACTATTTTTTGGTGATTGTGTTGTGACTTTTGTTGTTTTTGGAATTGCTTTTGTTTTTGGTGGACGCTTACATACAAAATATGTATTTGCTGTACCACAATCTAACTCAAAAAGACAAGGCTTTTCTTGATCAAAACCCATTGCAAGGCATCTCTTTCCTGTTGATGGGCCAATCCAGAGTCCCCAACGAAAAACATTACACCATCGACCATATTTTAAAAAGTTTGCTTCAATTCCATCAATACCAATCCATTTTTTTGCATCATATGTTGTACCAGAAGGTGTATAATATCCTGTCCATGTATTAGCAAAATATACAGCATTAACATAGCCTTAAGATATTTTAAAACTTTTTTTTCTAGAAAAAACTTTATTCATAAAAATAAGCTTACTATAAAAGTGTCGATATTCTTCCAATGAATTAAATGTTACTAAATGGCCTCCAAAAGATTGGCATTGGTCTTCTGATGATTCCCATGTACTTTTTTGAACACCAGCATTAACTCCATAGCATAAACCTGTTGGCGGAAAATAGCTCCAACCATCTCCTCCACAATCATACATTTCAGAAACGCTTAAAGTAGGAACTTCAGCTTTCAACAAAAGTCCTGCAGAAGTTTTTTCTGATTCCGCCGGGGAACGTTTGCAAATGACTTTCATTGTTGCCTTAACACAATCAACATCGAAAAAGCATGGCTTTTCTTGGTCATAACCAATTCCAAGGCATCGTTCTCCGCCTTCTGGTGCAACATGAATCCCCCAACGAAAAGTATTACAAAATTTTCCAAATTTCAAAATGTTAACTTCTTTTCCATCAACTCCAAACCATTTTGTGGCATCAAAAGTTGTGCCATTGGGAGTATAATATCCAACCCATGTATTGTCAAGTAAACCAACATGGACATAACCTTAAAAATATTTCTGTATGCAAAAAAGTGTAATGGAATATTCTTACTCATAATTTGTTGATACTCTTCCAAAGAATTAATTGTAACTAAATGTCCTCCAGCCGATTGACAATACTTTTCTGCATTTGTCCAGGTTGCAGGATAAGACGGAAGAGTACTACTATGATATGATTGTGGTAAGGGTTTCATCCCGTAGCAAAACCCTGTTGGAGAATAATAACTCCATCCATCACCACAATTATATTCGCTTAAAATAGGGACCTCAGATTTAAGAGATATGTCAGAAGTTTTTGGTGGACGTTTGCATATATATTTCATTATACCATTGCAACCAACATCAAAAAAGCATGGTTTTTGTTGATCAAAACCAAATGCTAGACATCGTTTTCCACCTTCTGGTGCAACATGAATCCCCCAACGAAAAGTATTACAAAATTTTCCAAATTTTGTAAAGCTTGTTTCATTTCCAGCTCCAATCCATTTTGAAGCATCAAAAGTTGTACCACTTGGAGTATAATATCCGGACCATGTATTTTCGAGATTTAATATGTATGTATAACCTAAACATAAAAAATTATTTAAAATATTTCAAAGTATATGTTTACTTAGCCAATGCCGATATTCTTCCAATGAATTCATTGTAAATAAATGCCCTCCAGCTGATTGACAATTTTGTTCGGCTGCTTCCCATGTACTTTTTTGTGTTCCTTTATTCACACCATAGCATAAACCAGTTTGTGGAAAATAACTCCAACCATCTCCGCATTCATTGATTTGGGTAGAAACCGAAGATTCTGGCTCAAATAAAACTTCTTTTTGCTGTGATGGATTTGGTGAACGCTTACAAATAACGGTTGCTTTTGCTGCCGTACAATCCAAATCAAAGATACATGGCTTTTCTTGATCATTTCCAATTGCAAAACATCTCTTTCCGCCAGCTGGACCAACCGAGACTCCCCAACGAAAAACATTACATAATCTTCCATATTTTAGAAAGTTTGTTTCAACTCCATCAACACCAATCCACTTTTGTGGATCATATGTAGTCTCTGATGGTGAATAATATCCAACCCAAGTATTTGCATATTCCAAAACATGAAAATAACCTAAGAAAAAATTGTATTCAGAAGGAAAACGAGAAAAGTTTTTACTCATAAGTTGTTGATATTCTGCCAAAGAATTAACTGTTATTAAATGTCCCCCAAAAGTTTGGCAATAACTTTCTGCATTTGTCCATGTATTGAGTTGTGAATGTATTGCAACACCATAGCAAAAACCTGTTGGCGGATAATATGTCCAACCTTCACCACAATCTTGAGTTTCAGATGTTGCAAAAGTTGAAACACAAAGAAGAAAAATGATAAAAAAAATTTGAAAAAGAAAAAACATACTATCTTTCTTTTTCCAAATACATCAAAAGTTTTTAGTTTAACGGAATAAGCACATAATTTTTTCTTCCATGGTTCAAGAAATTCTCACGTTTAATGCTTTCAAAATTGATGGCGGCTTCTAAAAAGAATTTCTATTGATTTTTGATTTTCGAAAAAATTGATGTTTCACATAATATTTATATTCAATGATTAAGAAAATTTATTTCTGCATCTTGAAATTATGAATTTAGGATTGCTTTTTAATAATATGGGATTAGAAGAATTTGTCACCCTAATAATTTTACGACGTTTTTTGATAATCTTGTTTCAAATTTTTTTATCTATTTTTTTCGTACTAAATTATTCAAAAATAATGCTTATCAATGATTGAAAAAATTGATTTGAGATGGAAAGAATAAAGGTTTTCTGAAGGGATCAGTGCTTTATATTTTTGTCTCTCATCACTTTTTTTATATTCCTCATATTTCTTTTTGGTTTTTTTTATGTGAGAACTTTTATAAGCGGCAGATGTAAAAAAGAGAAAATGTTGGAGCAATTTTACTCTTTTTAACATTTTTGAATAAAAGAACAAAATGTATTTTTTTAAATATTTGGGGACAAATTTTTTTGCTTAACTCTAATTTTTTTACATAAAAATTTTGCAATTAGTTTTTATGCATTATTAAATTTTTTAGTAGTAAATGTAATAAACAAATTTTTTTGTAATAATGCAAACAATCGTTATTTGATTTACAAGGGAACCTTTTCAGTTGACACCTGCGTTTTTTTCCTTAACTCACGACCCCCGGGTCGTGGAATTTTGACTTCAGAATCCCGTAACTTCTGTAAAACCCCGAAAGGGCACAAAAGCCTTAGGGGTTTTTCATACCTTTAGGGGTACTATCGATTCCACATATGACCTAAGAAATCTGGGGTTTACATCTGAAAACGGTCCCTTGTTAGCACAAAAATAACCTTTTGAATATTTTTTTTAAGGTTTAATAAAGTCATTAAAATTTTTTGTTGTATCTCACAGCTATATAAAATATTCAAAAAATATGACAACGAAATATTTGCTGTGAAATATTTCTTTCACAGCTAATTTGGATTTTTCCCTTTTTTTGGTTGATTGAAAGAAAATCAACAAAAAACGAAATGAAGAAGGGAAGGGGGCGGTAGTGACAGCTGTAGCATATCTAAAAACTGGTACAAAATGTTTTTCCTTTTTAGATTTTTCTTTGATATTAAATGATTTTGAAAAAAGAGTATTAAGCTTAATATATTTTATTTATTACAATGTTTGTTTCGGAAAAAATAACATAAGCATGCTTAAACTGACGATAATGGCTTTAATAATTCAGATCAAAAACGTAAAGCTATAATTATGCCTTTTCATACAGTAACTAATTAAAATACTATAGCTGTATACTTTTTATTTTTATAACGTGGTGTAGCAAAGAAATAAAATTATAAATGGATTTTTACAATGACTTGACATTACATAATAATTTTATTTACTTGAAAGATTTTTTAGTTTGGATCTTGCTCGGCGATTTTTAAACCAAGTTTTAACATTTAAGTTTGTCAAAGGAAAAGTTGTTTGGCGAAACGGTTGTTCATTTAAGATATTTGTGTATTCTTCAATTTGAAAACAATTTGGATGTGGATTTTCATGAAACCATTGATCCAAAATTGGTACTTCTGAAAATAAATCAAACGCAAATCGATTTTTTCCAGTATTATTTGTTTGTCGGGAAATAAGCGAAGATCCTTGTTCATTAAATTCATCATTATTTGAAGTGCCACTGCTCATTGATAAATTTGTGGGGGGAAAATTCATTACATTATTTGTAATTTCAGAAAAAGTTGAAAAATCATTTATTGGCGATAATTCACTTGTTTCGGTTTTCATTGTTGTTGTTGTTGATGAAATATTTAATGTTGTTTCAGTTTGAAGATTATTACCTGGATTACAAGTTGGATGTTCACTTATAGTACCCAAAAAGGACGTTTCTAATGTGCTTTCTGCTTCTCGATCAGAATGTGCCTCTGGGATTTGGTAATTGTCAAAAGAATTAATTTTTGGTTGAATTCTGTTTACAATGGCAGGAATTGAAGATTGAATTACAAACCTGTTAAAAACAAACTTATAAAAAAATTAAGTTTTTACGGAACATACTTTTTAGTTAAAATTTTAAGCATTAAATTTGATGAGATTTCTTTTAATAAATTTGTAATTGGTTGTTGAAGGTTATCAGTGATTTGTTCAAATTGCAGCGGTTTCCAATTATTTATTTGTATTAAGCCTAAATAAATATATTTTAGTTTATTACTTTTTTTGGGGAAGGGGTTAGATTTTTTTGAACATCAAAAAAAGTAACATGAATATTCGACGAACCTTTACTTTCATTAATTAAATGTGGCATTCCAAGATCTTTCAAAACTGATTCAACAAGTTTATTGAAAGCAATTTCTCCATTTACAACAACAAATGTATCCAAAATTGTTTCACCTTCATTCGAACATGTCAAACAATTTTGTGGCTTTATTCTTTCAATCACAACTTTTATTGTAAACATTTTTTTAGCTGTAAAAAATTGAGTATTAAAAGAGTTAAAAGTAAAATAAAAGCTGATGTTCTCGTTTCTATGAAAAAAAAATAGATTGAAAACCTAATAAAAATGTTTTTATATTCAATAAAACTAAAATAGTAGTTTTATTTGTTTATTAATACAATCATTTAGAAGTCGTTAGCAAAGTTGAACTTAATGATTTTGGTTTGAAAAACTACAAATGTCCGTTGTTTTTTTCTGCAATCAATATTTTAAAAAACGCACAGAAAAAAGTCAAAAGTGGAATCCAAGAGAGAGAAAAAAGAATGAAGGGAACCAAAGCTCAGATCAGCTCTATCCATAATTTTTGATCTCAATTTGAACAGCTGCGAAAAAGAACGATTTTTAGGGCGCAGCTGTTTTCTCTGTGAGTATATCTTTTAATGCACACATTTTCCCTTCTTTTTTTCTCTCAAAGATTTTTTGCACAGTGATCAAATTTGCAACAATATATTATTTTTTACAAAAACGCATACATTTCTTCGTTCTTATTTGATATTTCAATGACAAAAATCGTTCTAAAAATTGAAAAGTGAAAAGCACAAACATTTTTTGAAAAATTGAAAACAATCGTTTGTCAAAGAAAAAAAGTTATTTCTTTTTTATATTTGTTATTTCACGTATGAATCAAAAAGGGAAAGAGGCGAACTTTTTTTTTTCCTTTCTCCAATCTCTTTTTCGCCGACTCGTTAGCGCAGTTGAACGCGCGCCAGGCCATGACGCAAAATCAACGAAAAGGTTCGATGCCGATGGAGCTCCAGTTTAGTACAAAAAACTTTAATTTGTAAAATTTTGTTAGAAAAAAAATTATTAATAAACACAAAAAAGTGTTAAAAATTAATAAAATAATTTACTATATTTTTTGCTTCATTTTTTTGGCTTTATTGTGGATAAGAAAAATCGCTCGAAAAGTTTAATTGAAGGTTTTCTTGTTGTTGTTGGAGTTGTAGTCTTGTTTTTAATATTTTGCAATGCTTGAATAATAAAACCTGTTGAACTTTGATGAAGAAGAATATTGCAAATTATTTGCAATACAAAACTTGTAACACAAAATTCTTTTGCAAAAAAATTAACTGATTCTGTTGGATGCGTGCCAATTTTGGTATACTTTATTTATTGTTGATACCAAAAAAATAATAGTTGTAACTGCCAAAAATGTCACCGCTTTGTATTTTAAAAACAATTTCATTCGTCCACAAAGTTATTTTTAAAAATTTTTACTGTCTTTATTTATATTACCAATTTTTTAATATCAGCAGCAAAAACTACAAAAACAAAAAAACCGTTTTTTAATAATTACTTTGTTAAAAAATTCCCATTTTTATTAATTTATTAATCTTATATTTTTTATTAATTTAAACACTTTTTTAGTTTATTTTTTTAAATTGTAATCAATTAATAATTTTTTTTCTAACAAAATTTTGCAAATTGAACTTTTTTGTACTCGACTAGAGCTCGACCGGCATCGAACCTTTTCGTTGATTTTGCGTCATAGCCTGGCGCGCGTTCAACTGCGCTAACGAGTCGGCAAAAAACGGTTTGGAGAAAGGAAAAAAAAAAGTTCGCCTTGATTCATACGTGATTTGGTAAAAAATTGTTTGAAAATTTGTGTAATCTATTAAGATTTTGAATATTTTAATTTTTACGAGTTGTGTTTTGGCAAAGAAAAAAGAATCAAATTTAACTGTGCCCTCACAAAACGCGTTTTTAAAAGATGGGAATAAAGCCTTTTGCTTATTATTAATTGATATGGAATTTATTCCTTAACATTTTAAATACATTTCTTTTTGTGTTATATTCTTAAATGAGATTTCGGAAATTAGTAAAATTTTTGTATCTTAATTCTTTACTTTCATTAATTAAGGTGGCATTCCAAGATCTTTCAAAACCGATCCTCTTATATTTTACTATGATTTTCATTTTTTTCTGTTTAATAATTAATTTTATTAAACTTTAATTCTTGTTAAAAAATGTGACATTTGCTAATAACTTTTGAAAGTCAAATTCAAAAATTAATATCTTCGTGTTTTTTGTTACATCTTCAATGTCCAACAAAATCTACTAAAAGAACTTATATCGTGCTTTTATTTGTTTTTAGTTTTTGTCTTCTGCTTTTTTTTATACGCGTGATACAAATCAAACAATTTTCAAAAAAAAGGACAGTCACTCTGTAAAACATAATTTTTTTTAGTATTTGCTTTTCAGGTTTTTATGTTTGAATATTTTAATTTAAAAACTTGTTTTTAAAATTTGTCTTTAAATTTTACCGGCAAAAATATTTTTTTCAACTGTTTTTTATTCCAGTAATTATTTTTTAAAACTCGAACTTTTTATTTTTGTGTGCCATATTAGGGGCTGTCCAGATCTGACGTCGGGGAAAAGTCGCAATTTTTGAACCCCCCACCCCCGAAATCGGATAGCGTCAGATTCAGGTAAAACCCCCCACCCCCCTGCGTCAGAAAAATCGTCAGATTCTTTAAAAATGTAATAAATACTAAGTTTTAAAAAATAAATCATTTATTATTCAAAAACTCTCAAATTTGAAGATTATCAAAAACATTAATATAAGCATCAGGATCTTTTGAATCATCAATTACTGGCAAATCATCCACATCATTATTATTTACAGTTTCTTCAGTTTCTTCATCAGTTTCTTTTTCTTCATCACTTTCCAAAAGAAAGTCATCCGATGCTTTACAAACTTGGCTTTTTTTATGAGATATCTTTGCTTTCTTTGTTGCAAAATATTTGCCACAATCTTCACATGTTCTTGATTTTAAATCTTTGTTAACTGATGGACAGAAGGAATCGAAAATAACATTTTCAGGAATTAAAGAGCTGCAAAGAAGTCGATTTGCAAGTGAACCATAATGTCCATTTTCATCAACAACGGGGCCTTAATTAAAAACATTTAAAAAATAATTAATAATCTTCAAAAATTACAATTAGTGCTTGCCGACGTCAGATTTCGGAAAAACCCCCCACCCCTGCCCGTCAGATTTTGTCAGATTTGGCCTATACCCCTCCCCCCCAAAAACCCCGACGTCAGATCTGGACAGCCCCTTATCTCAAATAAGAATTTTGTAACCATTTTTGATTGATCAATGTTTTGCTAAAACAAAACTTTTTTCTTTGGAGTTAATTTTACAAACAATGTATTCTTTCACTTCATTTGTTATGTATGAACATTTTGGGCAATTAATAAATTGAATTCTGCAACAAATTTTGTACCTCTTTCGCTTCCGCCTTTTTTTTCATAGAGTTTTTGTACATTTATTATTCAACAAAAATTAACAAAAATATTATATAAAAATTATTAAAATTTATCGCATATGATTTTGTTGTTGCTGCTTTAAAAATGAAATTGGAGGAGGTGGTGCAGAAAATAAAATTCCATGTTTTTGATAATTTTGTTGAATTTGATGTTGTTGCAGTTGTTGGTGTTGAGGTTGCGGTGGTGCAGCATTAAAATATATTGGTTGATTTTGTAATAATCGATTATCTTGAATTTGATATTCTGGTAGCGTCCAAGAAAAACGATTTTCATATTGAAATTTTAATTCTGGTGTTGCTTCTTTCCATACTTGCCAACTATATTTTGCACCAGTTACCGTACATCGATCATCCAAATATTTTTGTCGACGTTGGCGGCATTTTCGGCACGTTGATGTTATTGATGCTGTATCATCTTCAAGGTGATGATGAGGTAATGGAGTTGCTTTTGACTAAAAAATACACAGATAAAAAAGATTTTGTGTTAAAAATATTAGCTACAGTAATCAACTTACATCACTAACACTATCAGCATATGGTTTTGTTGTTGGAATTGTTGATAAACTTTCTTGTGGATTTAAACTAAAAAATCTTTTTTTTTTACTTACAGTATATCAATAGTATCATAAAAACTCACGTATTTACAATACTCATTGAAGCAGATTTTGATAGCTTTCTTTCTCGCCCAGTTTTTTCATTGCAAATTATTGGCGTTTCATTGTCACTGCTATTTGAACTATTTTCATCATCATCTTCTTCTTTGAACATTTTAATTGTTGTTGAGGTTGTTGTTGCAGATGGTCCAACAAATTTTCCATCTCTTTGACGACATTGTGAACATCTTGGATCATCATCTTCAATGCATAAATCTTGAAATGAATCATTTAATACTTCTTTTGATTTAATAATTTCTGGTATTTTTCGAAGAATTTTTAGCAAATATTCATAATCTGGTTCATCGGTGAAAGATAACTTTTTGCAATAATTCATCCATTCAACCATTGCCGGACATATATCATTCCATGAAGCTTGCTCTTTCATATTTCGAATTTTAATATACATTTGATGCTTGGTTGAATATGCATTTCTAACTTTTAACTTCTTCCATGGCAATGAACCATTAATTAATTCTATTAGCACATATCCAAGACTTTCAACATCATCCCTTCGACTTAATTCTGCATTTTTATGTGAATTTAACGAAGCATATTTTGCTGTACCAACAAAGGATCGACCCTTTCGAAATGGAATATGTTTAAGGGTTCGACCATCTCGATATCGATATCTTCGAGCTAATCCAAAATCAATTAAATAACAAATTGTATCATTTTCAGCTAAACCCATTAAAAAATTCTCCAATTTTAAATCACGATGTATAAATCCACGTTGATGCAAATGTTTTATTCGACGAATCATTTGTTCACCAAGTAATAATATAGTCTGAAGACCAAATTTACGTTCACAAAAATTAAATAATGACGAAATTGGTGGTCCAAGAAGTTCCATAACCAAAACATTATGTCCAAATTGATTTCCAAACCAATAGACTCTTGGAAAGCCTTCAATTTTAACGCATCCATCATCATATAAAGCAGATTTATATACTTCATATTCATATTTTAGATGATCATCTTTTGATGCTAAAAATGGATGGTTACGGTATTTCATATATCTACAAATAAACAAACAAACCCGCATCAAATTTTACTGCAACTCTTTCATTATTCTTCTTTAAATCTTCTGCAACAAATATTGTACCATATGATCCAGAATCAATATTTTGAACAATTCGATATCTATAAATATTTTTGTATATTATAATATGCCATTCATTCAGCAACAAACCGATCATTAATAATTAAACCAATTTTATTGTGTATCATTGTTCTCTGCTCCCATGCCACAACAGCATTATTCCAACATTCATTTGGTCCAGATGGTTTCTGTTGTTGTTGTGATTGTTCTCGATTGCTATCAGTTATTACTGCTAAATTATTATTTTTTATATTTTGTGGTGGTTGCTGATATTGATGTTGTTGCGGACGAGGTGATGGTGGCCAAGGAGGTGGAGGAGGTTGGTGAATAATATTTGGTGGGGGTGTTTGAGTATATGCATATCCATATGTATTCCATTGAACAGCATTTGGTTGTTGAATATAAAATGGAGCTGAAAAAAATTAATCTTAAAAAATGTTACATTTTAACATTTATTAAAATAGCAAAAAAATTTTTTTTTACTACATCAGACATAGATTGATATCTAACATCTTTTAATTGATTGTTTGTAATCAATCAATGAAAATAAAAAGAGGAGATCACGAGGAAAAAAGAGTAGAGCAAAAAAATGAGCCCTCAAGGACAAAAAAGAATATTGAACAATTTTTTTCAATGCCCTTGAAAAGCAGCAATCAATAAAAAGCAAAAACACAAACCTTGAGGTAAAAAATTTCTTGGTTGTTGTGGATTCCAATTTAGGCTTGGATTAAATGGTGGACCTCTTCCATTAAATCCACCATATGAAATATTTTGTGGTGGACCTGGGGATGTTTGCTGCTGCCAATGTCCAATATTTCTTGGAAAATTTGTTGATTGATTATTGTAGGATCCTTGCCAATATTGTTGTTGTTGATGATGGTAGTTTTGTTGTGGATGGGGTAATGGCACTGCTGTCATTGTGGTGGTTGTTGTTGCTGAAGAATTTTTTGAATTCTCCGAAACATACGATGAAGTTGATGGACGTTCGTCGTGAATGGTGGAAGCCATTCAGGAAAATTTATATTTTTATAAAAATGTAAAAGTTGTTGTTGAAGATCAAAAAAAATCAAGAATGAGGGAAGGCCTTTTTTTATGGTGATGGCATTCTTGATGTTGGAATAATCAAACCTTTAAAAGAAAATATTTGATTTAATATTTTTGAGTTAAAATTAAAACATTTTATGGATTCAAAAGTAAATAATTAAGTGTATATCAAACAAGTCTTAGACCCAATATAATAACAACAATGAGAAAAAAGTAGTAGTAGTATTTGCAGTAGAAGAAGAAAAAAAAATTAAATATAAGCCCCGGACAAACTTTTTGGGAGACCCCCTATTTTTTGTTGAAAAAAAAATATGTATAAAATGCAATGTGCGAACAAAAGAGAAAAATTCCCTTCTTTCTGGTTACCCTCCATTTTTTACACGTTATCCTTTCAACTTTCTTTTTCCTCCTTGGGGGGTTTTTAAAGGGAAGGAGAAAAAAAGATGCAACCACTTGAAAGGAAAACGAACGACAAAATTGTATGGACTTTTTTTACATTCAGGAAAAAGTATACATTGATCAGATTCAATAAAAACAGTAAACATGGATTCGATAGAATCAGAAAAAAAGTTAAAAAATTTAAACAAATGTTGCAAATTTTTTAGATTAGATCCGCCAAAATTTAATCCGTGTCCAACAAAAAATGCAGGATTTTATCGCTTTAAGATTTTTTCTGGCAAACCGTGTTTCAATGCAAATAAAAATTCAAACAAAATTTTGAAACTTTTTTTAGAAGAATTTGAATTTTTATTTAATTAGATAGATTCTATTTTGTTCACGTCAAAAATGGCAGCATTTATTAATGAAGATCCAATTGGTCTTGAACATGTTGATGATGATCGTGATAAAGGTGATCTAAAAGCAATTGAAGTAGAAGATCGTGAAGAACATTTTGTTAAGCCACTTTATACATATTATTGTACATGTGGAAATGTGAGTTTGTCATTTTTTTAAATCTGTAAAAGCTTTAAATAAAATAGTTTTTAGATGTCAATGATCTCTGATACTCCTCTAAATCGAATGCCACAAAGAAAGCGTGATAAAGCAAGAGTTGTTGATCCAAAGCTGACAATTGCTCAAACATTTGTTGATAACGGTGATGCAATTTATATTCGAAGGTATGCTTTAATTTGTATAAGATTTATTTTAACTTATAATTCATTTTAGACCAGAAGGATTAGAACAACAATATCGAAAGAAATGTAAAAAATGTGGAATATCAATATTTTATCAACATCCATTTAATTTAAACGTTTTATTTATTCTTGATGGTGCATTACTTTCTTCAAAAGAACTTGGTGGACTTACTGGAAAGAATGAAGAAGAAATTGCAAAGAAAACTATTATGAAAAAACATGTTAAAAATCAAGGAAAAATTGGTAGTGTTACGGTATCAACGGTGGAAGAAGATGAAGATGAACTTGAAGCTGTAAGTTTATTTTCTTTCTTTGCTATGATTGAATTAATTTGTTATATTTAGAAAGAACTTGCTGAAAGTTATACAACAAATGCTCGAATTATTGAAAATCAACTTAAACGTAAAGGAATGATGAGAAGTAAATTGGAAAGAGAATTAATGGCAAATAAACAAGAAAGTGGTCCAAAGAAAAGAGGAACATTAATGTAAATATTTTTCTTTGTTGTTTTTATTTATCGAATTTGTTTGTAGCATAAAAAGTATTTTCAAATTTGTTTATGGTTTTTTAATTGCGATTACTTTAACGCATTATTATTTTTCACTTTCTTGAATTTTCAATGTTACTTCAAAAAACATTGTTTCACACTTTTTTCGATCTTTTGCAAATATATTTTTATGTTGGCCGATTTTTGCATTGATAGTTTTGCGATTTTTTTTATGCACAAAATAGAAAAAAGTATGGTAAAAGGTTTTCTTTTTACTCTCTTTTTCAAATGAAAAATAAGAATGACGCAATTTAAATTTAAATTAAATTGCAATTTGAAAAACTTCGAAAATTTTGCGCTTGATTTTTTGTTGACAGATAAAACTTTTGTAATAAATTTAGGCGCTGAAAAGTGAAATTCTCTCAAATATGTTTGTTTCTTCAAAATTCTTGTTTTTTTAAATAAGAATGTGTTATATGAATGTGCTTGTATGTGTTTATTAAATTAATTTCAAAATCTTTTTTCTTTACGTAAAAAGCTGCTTTTTTCAATTTTTTTGTTCCTGGTTTTTTGCGTGTGGTGTTTTGATGAATGTGTGTTTTGCGAAAATAATCATTTTTACAGATGACAACAAAAGATTATCGTTCGTCTTTCAAAGATAAGCAGGATGTTTTTAATTTTGATGCTTTAAATGGGAAATACAATAATCTCAATTTGAATCAAACAAATCAAAATTCTTCAAATACATTTGTTAAATCTTCCAAAAGTTTTGTAATAGAAAAGAAAAAAGTTTTGAATTACGGTAAAATCAACGATGCAACAATCCTTTTTAAAATAAGATTAAAAAATAATTTTTCTCGCTGAAAAGACGGTTACTCTACATTTTTATTTGGATAAACATTAAAGGATTGTAGCCTCAACAGAACTTCTAGATTTTACAAATACTGATGAAACAAAAAAAGATATCCGTTCATGGATTAAATCAAATTTTTTATCAAATTATATTTCTAATGATAATTATTCTGCACCACAACGAGAAAATTATTCGAATGCCATCAACAATTGCAGCACTTTATCCCTTTACATTTCAACATATAAAAATTTAAATGAAGCTTCTGCATCTGATCCATTTGATGGAACAAAAGAATGTTTAAAACAGAATAATTCAACAAAAGAAAATACAATACAAATATTTATTGATTCAATTTCTGTTATTCAAGTATAAAATAATATATTATATTATTTAAACTTGAAAAATTATTTTACAGAATCCATTTGAATTTCCAAGACAGCAGAAAGAACGTTATGAAAAACAAAGGCCAGAACTTTCACAATATAAAGCATCCCAACATTTACTTAATCCAAATCAGATTAATCAAATTAATAATCATCTTTCATTGCCTCGACGTTCTGGTGGATCTGTTAGTTTTCTTTCGTTTATTGTTTAAAACAAAATACGGAAAAGGCATAAAAAAGCGATAATGGATTGTATATTATTTTTCATGGGATATCTTCGATATCAGCCACTACCCCCCCATTTGAGCACTGATCAGCTCTAACAAAAAGTAAAAGTTGATAAAGTCTATTATTTGCCAAAAGTATTTTCCTACTTTTTTGAACCAAAATTGCTCCCTTAAAAGCAGCCGCCATATCTTAATCCTAAAGCGCACATATTCTTTTCTGCTGCACTGACATAACCCACAAATACTGTATATACTTTCGCAAAGCTGCCAGTGCAAAAATCAGGAGATATGAAAATTTTTGCCCAAAAGGCTATCAAAAATAAGTGTGATACATAAAATCATAAAAAATTTAGATGTCTGTTGAAAATAAAAAGGATAAAAGAAATGGTGAAGAAGGTGAAATTGAAGATAAAAAGGAGTCAACAGAAAATTCAAAGAAACAAAGAAATATTGATTTAAATAAATCTCGGCGGAAAGATTCAATAAAACCTGAAAAAGAAGAATCAAAAAAAGAAAGAGAAGAATCAAAAATGAAAGTCAGAGAAGAAAAGGATGATGGACGTTCAAGAAAACGAAGATATAAACATTCTTCATCGGATTCTGATGAAGATGGAAAAGAAAGAGTAAAAAGATCTCGACGCTCAGAACCTTCAAGAAAATATGAATCTTCATCAAGTACAAAAGTTGAAAGAAGACATTTTTATAGTCGTCGATCAAATCCACCACCACTCCCAAAAGTTGATTTAGCAAAATTAGCTGCTGGCGAATATCCAATTCATGAAATTCCAACAAAATGGAATCTTTCATTTGATTCAAAAGAATTGACAGAAATTGAAACAATAAAAAAATCTAAACCAAAAATTAGAATGCAATCACCTCAACCAATTCCAATTTCAGAATCGAGTGAAACAGAATCTGTGAGTGGACATTTTCTTAAAGTTAAATTAACACCTAAAGTTAAAGCACTTTTTTTTTCTGTCAAAACAAGTTTGGAAATAAAATTTAGTAAATTTTGGACTTTTAAATCTTTAAGTTTCAGAATATTATTTTGGAAAAAGTGACACCAAATATCATCTTAAAATGTCAAAATATTAAAAGCGTGTTGGAGCGTTTTTAAGCAACAAAAAATATATACTCGAAAATTTGGAGTTTCTTTTCTTAACGCTGATCTTAAAAATACAAAAAATTTTGAATCATTGCAAAAAGGGCAAAAATACCGTAGTTTTTGTAAAAGTGTTAAGGCACTACGCGCACAAAACTTTAAATTATTATTATTTTTATTATTTATTCTGCAAGCCCGAACACTTGCTGATTACATAAAATAAAAACATACAGAAAAATAAATTAAATTAAAATAAATACAGTATTTTAACAACACAAAACACAAAATAAAAAAATTAAATTAAATAAATACTCCTCATTTTTTCATTTGCTCAACAATAGAAGATGAAAGAAAAAATTGATAAAGTGAAGTAAGCAAAAATAAAATGTAATTAAAAATAGAGAAGGTGGAACAGAGAAATTATGTATAACTTAAAACTTAAAAACTCATAATGCTAAGAGGTGATTTTTAAACTCTTTATGGGAAGTATACTGAATATTCCTGGGTAATTTTATATACCATGACGTGGCTTTAGTGGTAAAAAAATTTTTTCTGATATTATTATGTTGACTGCATTTGGGTATTGAAATTTTTTGGTTTGCTCCCCGGGTAATAGTATTTCTTTTAATAAGGTTAAGCGTGAAATTCAGACTACCGTTAAGGTAATCGTTAAGGAATGATAGGTCATACTTGTTTCTCCTAGATTCTAACGTTTCAACTTTGGAGTTAATGAGATTTCCTAATCGGATTAATTTATCCTCATAAGGTTCATTAGAAAATTCTCTTAAAACTTTACATCTTAAAAAAATATTTCTAATAGAAATTCTTTGAACTTTTTCAAGTTTATCAATGAGCTTTCTTTTTGTAGGATTAAAGACGGGTGTTGAGAATTCAACAAGTGGTCTGACATAAGTGGTGTACATGTGGTATAAAAGGTTAGCATTAGTGGATTTTAATCCCTTAAAAAGGATAAAAGAGCGCGCTATAGCGTTTTTTGAGATAGTGTTAATATGTTCATCCCAACTCAAATCTGCAGAAACAATTAAGCCTAAATCTCTAACAGATGATTGGTTGTTCGGAAGCTTGGCTCCGTTAAGGAAATAGGAGATTTTAGGGTTCTTTTTAGGTAAACAATGCAGGACATTGCACTTATTAATTGCGATCTCAAGTTCATTTTCAACAATCCATAACTCAAGTTTTTTAAGAAAGAGGTGAAGAGGAGAATTATGTTGTCTAAGTTCAGAGGATAAAGCTTTAAGATCATCAGCAAAAAGTTTTTGCAGTACGCCTGGGGTCTCACAGAAAGATACAAGGTCAGCAATAAAGAATATGAAAAGTATAGGACCAAGTTTAGATCCTTGAGGTACCCCCGAATTAGCATCAAAAAAATCAGAAAGTGTTTCACCTACTTTTACTCTAAATTTTCTATTAGATAGAAAGGCTTGAATCCAAGCAATGATAGAGTTAGGAACTTTAACTTTTTTAAGTTTACAAAAAAGGATAAAATGCTTCATTCGGTCAAAAGCTTTTTTCATATCGAAGTAAATAATATCTACTGGGATATTTTTGTCAGCTTTTTCAGTAACAAAGTCAAAGGTCTCTAGAAGTTGGGTAGTTACATTTTTGGATTTAGTAAACCCATGCTGACAGGGTGGAAGAAGATTATTTTCTTTAAAAAAATCAGTTAAATAATCAATAATGATCTTTTGGGGTATAGCAGAAAGCGAGCAATTTAAAGAAATAGGTCTATAATTAGATGGAAAATGCTTTTCACCTTTTTTAAAGACAGGTATTACCGTAGCTTGTTTCCAAAAAGAAGGTACTGTTCCTTGTGATAAAGAAAAATTATAAAGTTTAGTTAAAGGTTTCACAAGGGTTATAGCACATTTTTTTAGAACAATATACGGTATACCATCAGGTGAGGTGTTACATTTAGATGGAAGGGACTTAAGATACTCAAGAACAGAAGCCTCAGTAAGTTCAGGTAAGGGATTATCATCAGATTCGAAATGATCATAATTGCATTTATTGGGGTGATAATAAGTTAAGAAGTTTTTTGCAAAAGCGGTACTTTTATCGGTATCCAAAAATAAATTTTGGTCATCTATTTTTAAGGCGGGTACAGTAGTATCATTCTTTAAAAGTTTGCCTAGATGATTGAACATGCCTTTCATCCCATGCTTTTTAAGTATGCGATGCTCTTTAGAACGCCTAGCTTTAGAAGATAACGAAATAATCCTTTTAGAAATGAGAGAAATGCGTTTAAAGTTTGTAGAGATAGGAGGGATAGAGTTGCGATAATCAATCATTTTTTTAATGTTAGGTGGAAGTCTGTCAGATGATGAGGGTATTACTGTTTCAACAAATATAGAGATAGCATGGTTTATCACTAGTAATAGCTCATTATAGAAAGAGTCAATATTATTGACATTAATCTCAGATGGGAAATTCCAGGGATGGTGGAGGAAAAAAAGATTCATTGCAAAAAAGTTTGCTTTTTTAAAGTTTTTGAAGGAATATGTGGGAGGGGAAGGGGGCGAATTTACTAAAGAAAGAGAGAAATTTACAATATTATGATCTGCGGTAGCAAAAGGAGGCTCAGTTGAAACGTTAGAAATATTTTCAGGAGTATCTGATAAGACCAAATCAAGGATATTATCATTACGGGTAGGAATTAGTACTAAATTTTTAAGGTTATAAGCTTTTAAAAAATCAGTAAAAATTAAAGATTTTTCTGTGTTGCAACTTAAATTGCCCCAAGAGATATCAGGTAAATTAAAATCACCCAACAAAATATGTTGGGGGGTATTAGAGTTAGTGATAATGTTAGTAATTATTTCACAATAATTTCTAAGATTATCGGTTTTGATATTTGGGGGAATGTAAGAGAGAGTTAAAGAAAAAGAGGAGGAACCAAAGAATATGTCAATAGTTAAAGATTCAAAAAATTGGTTGGGAAAAGTATTTCTAAGGGTAAAAGGGTAATGCTTTGGAATAAAGATACAGACTCCACCGCCTCTGGTTTTATTTCGTCTAAGACGATCACACCGGACGACGATGTAGTTGGTATCCTCTACAAGAAGAGAAGATTTAAAACTAGGGTTTAACCACGTCTCGGTAAAACAAAAAATTGTATCAGTATACTCCCGAAGATAAAGAGTTAAAAATTTATCCTTGTTTTTAAGGCTCCTAGCATTAATGAGCTTAAATTTTAAGTTAAAATAATTTATATTTAAATTCCTATTCTCTAATCCTAATCTATTACAATAAAAACAAGTAAATAAAGGCTTACATTCACATAACAAAAGATTCACTGCATCAAAATTTGGAGGCATCCATAGGTTCAGAATTTCCACCAGTAAAATTAATATTTAAAGTTTCATTTTTAACAGGTACAGGCTTTGATCCATCCAATTGCTTTTCACAGATTTTACCAGCATAAATGACATATTGCATTTGAGGATTTAAAATTTTGAGTTCATTAATACGATTTTGCAATTGTTCAATTTTCTTTGATTCTTCAGCAAGTTCAGAAGCAGTCATAGATTTGCGAATAACAACTTTTAGATAATTTTGATTTCCTTTGAGATTTTTTGCATTCATAATGAGTTCTCTTGCTTGCGATGAAGTTTGAAGTTGTACTTTCATTAATCTAATTCTTGGTTTTCCATTTTGGTCGACTTTCTTTCCCATACGGTAACATGCTGCAACTTGGGAATAAGCCCCAACATCATTTATAAGCTTTTCAACTTTTTCTTGATCTTCTTTGGTTACTTCAGCAACAGTAGTTTTTAAACTTTCAGGAAGATTTTTGATAACAATTGATCGATTATGTTCACGAAGCTTTGGAGCATCCACGATTTGCTGAGTTAATCGTTGGGTTTGATTAAGAAGAGTAATATGATTATTTTGTTCAACAATAATATCTTCTTTAGCAGCAATTGTTTCATTTTTAGCATCAATAATTTCAGTACAACTATCAATAACTAAAAGCATTTGATGAATTACAGATTTTGTTTTTTCTGTTAAAACACATTGATTATTGACGGCATTTAATTCTTTAATAATTTCATTTGCTTCAGTTTTGATTCTGTCAAAATTTGGCATATTTGATTTTTTTCGAAGAGGAGATGAAGTTGTAGAATCAGAATTAAGCTTTCTTTTATTCATAAAATATTCTTTTTTGTTGTTGGCAACAAAAGACAAAACACCAGCCAATTTGAAAAAAAGAGTCGATGAAAAAAAAAAGAGTCGATGAAAAAGAGTCGATAAAAAAGAGTCGATGAAAAAAAAGATTTATTTAGTAAATTTTGGACTTTTAAATCTTTAAGTTTCAGAATATTATTTTGGAAAAAGTGACACCAAATATCATCTTAAAATGTCAAAATATTAAAAGCGTGTTGGAGCGTTTTTAAGCAACAAAAAATATATACTCGAAAATTTGGAGTTTCTTTTCTTAACGCTGATCTTAAAAATACAAAAAATTTTGAATCATTGCAAAAAGGGCAAAAATACCGTAGTTTTTGTAAAAGTGTTAAGGCACTACGCGCACAAAACTTTAAATTAAAATTTTTCTTTATGGTTAATTTCACATGAACTTTTTTAGTCATCCAGTTCACCAACAAAAGCAGTCAAAACAGTTATTGGAAATTTTTGGCGTGTTAAACCGCCATTTCCTCGTGCAAAAACTATTATTGCAACAGATGGAACATGTTTATCTTTATTTTTTACAGACAAATATGTATTCTCAAATCATTTTCCTGCTGATTTTACTGTAAATGGTATGTTTTTCCTTTTTTTACTAGCAACAACTAATAATTTTTTTAGGTATTGCATATTCATGCTCTGAACAATATTATATGAGATTTAAAGCTGTTTATTTTGGTGATACAGAAATTGCAGAATCAATTATGCAAACTTCTGATCCAAAAGATATGAAACGATATGGTCGACAAGTTGAAGGTTTTGATGAAGAGAAATGGAAGAATGTTTCGTTACAAGTTTGTTATCCCAATATCTACTACCTTTAGTAAACATTAAACATTTATTTCAGGTAATGAAAATTGCATGTTACAATAAATTTACTCAAAACAAAGTCCTCCGATATGAACTTTTCCGAACAATTGATACAACTTTAGTGGAAGCAAGTCCAATGGATCGATATTGGGGTGTTGGGTTATCAATGGATAATGAAAATATAAGAAATCCAAGTAAATGGCGAGGTGAAAATTTACTTGGTTATATTTTAACAAAACTTCGTGATCATCTCAAAAAGCAGCCTGAATATGAAGAAGAAATCAAACAAGTTTATGCTGAATTTGATCCATCTGTGGTTTAAGCTTTATGTTTGTTACTTTTTTGTTGTTACTTTTTTAATACTTTGTTTTTTTATTGAAAAAATAAACCAAAAACATCAATCAAAATAAATTAAAAGGACACATATTTAATTAAGGGATATAATAAATAATTTAGGACTCGTTTATTTTTGTCTATGCTTTTTTTATTTATTTCGATGAACTACCAAAGTTTCCAAGTCCTGGGAATTGAATTGGTGCAACACCAGCGGGGAATGTGAGTAATGCAGCACCTTGTGCTTGTGGGCCTGGGCCAGTTGCGGAAGCCGCAGATGGAGGTGGAGCAGGACCAGAATATGTTGGACCTGCTGGTGGAGGTTGTTGTGGTTGAGGGCCACCTAAATGTGGATGCGGGGGAAGGGTAAATAGGGGGTGTGGAGTTGTTGCAGCTGCTGGAGGTAAAGTTGGGAATGTGAAAGCTGGCATTGGAGGAAGTGTTGGTGGAGGTTGAGGACCACCTGCTGCACCAGCATTAGCACTACCATGTTGAGGGAATCCAGGGAAAGTAAAAGGTTGATGGGTTGGGAATGAGAATGGTTGATGGGGTGGGAACGTAAAAGGTTGGAATGGTTGATGTGGGGGGAATCCAGGTAGATTTGGATGTTGGAAAAGTGGATGTTGTGTAAAAGCTTGTGGAGCAGCAGGTTGTTGTGGACCAGCTTGAGCAGTTTGAACTCCTTGAGCTTGTGCTCCAGAAACTGCAGCGGCAGAACCTCCTTGTTGATTAACTTGTTGTTCAACTTGTGGAAGTGGAGGTGCGGTTGCTAAAGCTGGGAGTTGTTGTTGTTCTGGAGCACCGGAGTGAGCTGGAACAGGTGGAACTGGGGTAACTGCTGCACCGGGAAATGGTGCAAAAGTTGGCATTCCTGGCATTGGAGTCATAAATGCAGTTCCGATAGTAGGGAATACTGTATTTCCACCGGGATATGTTGGACGAGGAGGTTGATTAGCAATAGCGACATCCCATGTTGAAGTGGTGGTTCCAAATCCTGCACCTAGAGGAGCTGGTGTTACTCCGAAAGGTGCAAAAGTTGGGAATGTTGGAAAACCAGCAAAACCAGGAGCTGGAGTAGGAGCAGGGAAACCTGGAAAGCCACCAGCAGCTGGTGCACCAAATCCTGGATATGGTTGTTGAGGTTGTGGTTGTTGTGGTTGAACAAATTGTTGAGGTTGTTGTGGTTGTTGTGGTTGAACAAATTGTTGAGGTTGTTGTGGTTGTTGTGGTTGAACAAATTGTTGAGGTTGTTGTGGTGGAACGTATTGTTGTTGCTGCGGCTGTTGAGGTGCTTGTGGAAGAGGTTGAGGTTGTTGGCGTTGACGAGGTGGTTGTGGAGCAGCTGTTGCAAGCGGTTCAAGATTATTTGAACTTCCGGAAGCAAAGTCAACGCTGATAGAATTTTGAGAATCTGCTGCATATTGTTTAGCTCCAAAGGCAGAAGCTTCTTGACTAAAATCAAACATTATTAAAAATTAAAAAACCTAAAAAAATGCAAATTTTACTTTTTTTTCTGTTTCTTTTGTTGTTTTTTGTTTGGTTTTTGATGGGACATCTTTTCGAATTTTTCTTTTGTTCCAAGATCTTTGCCATTTTTGGCAGTCGAAAGAACCTTCAAAACTTCAGATGGAACATCTTTATCAAATTCAACTTGGGGCTCTGGGGGATCTGGAAGACAATTCATTCGACGTACTGTGACTTCGTATGATGGCCTAAAAGCAAAAATAAAATTTGCATAAATTTAATAGTTAATAATGGTTCTAACTTGTGTCCATGACCAGATTGAACAATTTTTCGAACATTTGCAATAACATCGAAAGAAATTTGTCGACCATTTCTGATAACTTCTCCTCCGGTTACAGCTTCTCCAGAATTGACAACAGTCATTCCAACTTCTTGTGAGAATCGAAGACCATCAAATGAGCAACATTGAAGGATAAGACTAAAGTTTTATTTTATGTGGATATACAAAATCCTATTTAGCTTACGGTTGCCGAGGATGATCAATATATTCAATTCCACCGACCCATTGATTTTTTCGCGGACATGAAAGCTGTGAAAATCCACCCGAGCAATTCTAAAATTATTATTGGATTTAGAAAATCCCAAGAAAATATGTCTTACTGCAACAAGCTTTGGAGCATTATCATTTCGATATCTTTTTAATGCTCGATCTCCTTCACGAAAATATCCATCAGCTTGTCCATTGGCATCTGTTAAAAATTCACTATCTTCTTCAAAATCTTCTGATGAAATAACACAGCTTGGTTGGGCACATCCAAGTACAGGTGCACCACTTTCTAAAACTTCAAAAGAATATGGCACACCAGATTTTCCACAATATGATGCTAAAGCAATGGGAAGAAGGGTGACTATTAGCAATAGTCGAGTCATGGCTTTAAAAAACTGATTTAAATGATTAAAGAAGAAAATTCAAAAACAAAGGAAAATCAAGTTAAATCGTTTTCATCCTCTTCAAAGGCGGTATTATAAAAAATGAAAGTTGCAACAACAAGAAAAATTGACCTCAAAAAAATATATTCATGGAAGAAACTTGTTTTTAAGCCAGTTTTTTTGGTTTGGGTTTTGAAAAAAAAGTGTCCGGAAAAAAGTATAAAATTTTACGGAAAAAAGATTGATATCAGTGAAAATAAATATTGGGGGTAATTAAGGAGAATAAAGAAAAAAGCTGGTTTAAGACGGAAAAGTTGAATTAAAATAAAATGGATGTAAAAAAGTGTGATTCATGAATCACAATTTTTTCTCAACTATTTGAAGCTGATGACAGCGTTATTCATGTCTTACTTTTTCAAGTAAAGTAAAGTAAATTTCATCAGAATTTTTTTCAACAAAATAATTAAATTCTGAGCATTTCAGTAATATTAATTTTTAAAGCTTTTTTAAAATTTTGAAAAAAAAGATTTACAATCTTTTCTCACAAGTTTCTCAAAACCAACAAAAAAAATTTCATCCAAAAAAAATATCAAACTTTTTCTTAATTTTAAAATCTCCCAAATCACTTAAAAAATGTTTAAAATCAATGAATTTTAACCGGATCGAAATCGGATCACCCTTTTTTTTGAAGGAAAAAGGAAAACGTTAAAAATGGATGAAGATATTTCAAAGGAGAAGAAAAAAATGAATAAGATATAAAAAAATTTAGAGCGCAAGAAAAAAGGGAAGGAAAGGGAAGAATCCGGAAAAAATGAAAAAGTCAAAAATGAAGATAGAAAAAAAAGTTTCCGCTTGTTTGAAAAAAAATTTTAAAATGCCCTTAAGGCATTGACCGAAAGAAGACGATACTTTGTGGATGGATAAAAAAATGACAAATTTTTGAAATAGAAAAATGATGTCTTACTAAAATAATTTTTATGCTAAAAATATTGTTATTGTGTTTTTACAAGTCATAACACGTAAACCAACAAAATCATAGAGACTGCTTTATTTTTTGTGAATATTTTTTCGGGTTATTTTTAAAATTTTGTAATGGTTAATTAATGATGTTTTTTCTGGACTTTTGGGAATTTGTTAGTTTTTTCCAACTACCGTGTATTTTTGCTATAATAATCTGCAAAATAATCAGTTTATTACAGTAGCAGAAATTTACTCGTTCACTAGGGTAATCTTCATGTCATTATAACTTGTTCTGGGCAAGCTTCAATTATTTTTCTCTTTTTTACGAAAATTTTTTAACATGCAATGAAAAATTAAAACAAAAAATTAAATTACACTTTCAACAGATATTTTTAAAAACCTATGAAAGTCTGCTTTTTTTACATATATAATTTAATGTTTTTTCATCACAATAAAAGTTAATCCATTCTGTTGGTCCGAGATCCCATCCATTACCGTAGCAGGTTTGACCTATCTATGATTTTACACATTGACTGTTTGAATCAGACCATGGAGCTCCTTGCTCCAAACTTAAATAATCAAACGGAGTTCCATCAGTCCATTAGAAATTGCCAGCAATTCTTGAAAGTCCAATCCATGCTTGAACATTCCAGGAACATGCATCACTTTCACTGTTACTGGAAATATCTTAAAAAGCTTTTGTTATTTTTACGCTAAAATAATCAAACTTGCATGTAATAAACACATTTTCTTCATGATTATGGATGGAAGCTAAATGTGCTCCTTGATTTTCGCATTCTGCTTCCGCATCATACCATGTTTTGAACATTTGAAAGGCTTTATAACAAAAATTTGTTGAATTATAATATATCCATGAATCGGGACAAATGTTTGGTTTTCGTGTTGTTGTCGTTGTTGTTGATGATGATACTGATAAAAGTTGTTTAATTTCACATACAAATGGTTTATCGATAAAACAATCTTCTGAGCGCCATTTTGCTCCATTCATTATTGCTGAAGCACAAACAGAATCTGTGGTAGTCTGAGGTTGACCTTTATCCCAATCAAAAAAGTCAAATGTGCTATTATCAATCCATGACCATTTTCCTGGACTTATTGTGTTATAAATATCACCAATCCAAAAATCACTCGTTGCACTATCGGTAAAAAAGTTACCGGCTTCTCCTAAATTTAACGCAATTTTTAAATAAACACTTTGTCAAAATTGTAATGATTTACCACTAACAAACATATTTTCAAATGCATTATGAAAAGATATTAAATCCACTCCCATCTCATTACAGCTACCCATGGCTGCAAACCAATCAGTTTTTGCTTTTTCAAAAGAAAAACAAACTGGTGGATCAGCAAATTTTGATGGAATTTGTCCAGATGGACATTTCGCATAAGTAGAAATAATTAAATTTGTAAATAAAATAATTGAACACAACATTGTAAAACCTTTTGTGAAACAATCAAGGAAAAAAGAAATTTATTTTTTGAGAGAAAATTGATTGTTTGCTTGCTCTTTGTTATTACTGATAACAGACATACTTAGAACTGATAACTCAGGCAAACAGAAAACTTAACTCGCGGATTTTTATGTTTTAATATTATTCTCTTGATAAATTTCGCTTGTTTTTTTGTTGTACAAAATTACATTTTTGAAGCAGCTCTGTTTAATGACCCCTGAGAAAAAAGTTAAAAGATTTTAAAATTATTTCATAGAAAATAACAGAAAAAAATCGATTAATGTGTTACCATAAATGAAATAGTTTATGCGACTTAAAAATTGAATTTTTTATTTATTTCCGATTTGAAAATAATCTAACTATTGCTTATGTGATATCAAAATTTGTTGATAGCCAATAGTGTTATAGTTAATTCATTAGTAAAAAATAAAAAAATTTTAAAAAAGTGTACACTGGAAAAATTAATTTTTCCGTATATCCATCTTTGCTTATTTATCAAACTCTAACAAACTTCTTTTTCCTGAACGTGTTTTTGCATTTTCCCTGAAGCAATATCCATAGAAATAAAAGAAGCAAAACTGCTGATATCGTTGGAACGGAAGAAAAAATAGAAAATGCGAACATTTTTCATTGTTGTGGTCACTTTTTTTTCTATACGCTTTTTAATAAAAACTTGTTTCTCTGAACTTCCATAAAACTTAAAAACTTTGAAAAAAATTTTTATTCTCCAGTTTTTTTATTATTAAAAAATATGAGGAACCGTTTAATTTCGGTTTTATTATTTTTTATATCTTTTTATCAGGTAAGTTTATATTTTATAGGATATACGAAATCCTTGTCTTATTGTAGATCTCAGAAGCAATAGATGCATGCCAAAAATTAGCAATTTGTGCTTTGGATAAATGTATTGCACCAGCTTCCACATATCCACCTTTGGAAGATGTAAGCTTTTACTTTTTTTTATCTTTTCTACTGTTAAAATATACTCAAATGTTTTTAAAGGTAGTTCGAAATTTATTAAATAAAACAAATTTTGCATGTGTCCTTGGACCAACTTGTTATGAATTTTGTAAAGATTGTGAAACGTGCCAATACGCACAAGAACAAATGAAACATTTAATTTTACGAGAATCAACAAGTTTGTTTTTTCCACTTTTTCAAATTTGCATATAAATTCAGTTTAGGTGGAAAATGCCCAAAGCTTGAAGAATGTGCACATTCATGTTTGAGGGATCATATGAGAGATCCATTTTCATGTGTCTTTAAAGATCGATGTGTTCAGTATTGTTTAGATAATCAAGATTGCCCACAATGTTTTGAACTTGTTAAACGCGTTTTTACGGGTTTCTGCTATCGTGGCGGATTTATTGAACATTATGGAAAAAAATGTAAACCATTATTTGATGAAACGGCTGAAGCTTTAATTTCTAATATTGTTGCTTCTTAAAAAACAGATATTTAAAAAAATAAATGATTTTTAAAAATTTTGTAGTTTGATTTATTTAAACATTATTTTTGAATAGACAGACAAAATTTTTCAAAAAATGTAGTTTTTGCAAACGGATTAACGGATATATTGAAAAAAATCAAAAACTTCCGCTTATATATATTTTTTAAACAGCTGCTACATTTTTGTTTGAAGAAAGCAAAAAAATGGATCGCTCTCAAAACACAACCATTTTTTTTTGTAATACAAATTTTTTACGTCACAGTTTTTTTTCTTTTGTCAGCATTATTTGGAAGAAGAAAAGGAAAATAAGAATATTGAATGAATCAAAGAAAAAAGTTTACTTTGTACTCCGACATTTTTTTTATTAAAAAAAAGTGCTGGTGTGTGTTTTGTATTTGACTTATGCTCGTTTTTTTGTTGAAAAATGTAACAGAAAAGCATATTCATTTCTCAGAGATTGACAAAAAATAGTATTTCCGAAACATTGCAACCTTTTTCTGTTGCTCCAACATTTGTTAAATGAAATGAATCATGTTTTACAAAATTTTTGAAGTAAAATCTTTAAAAAAGTTTCAAGTTTTTTTAATTGTTTTTATGCACTTGAAAGATGTAAGGGAATACTTGAAACACAAAGAAAGAAGCAAATGTTATATCTTAAAATATTTTGTAGTTAACCTTTTGCACAAATGAACTCGAAATTTTACATTAACATTTTTTAATCAGAAAAATGAAGCTTTTTCAGTTTATTTTAAGTAAGCAAAAAAGTTATTAATTAAAAAAGAGCTTTTTATACTTTTTCATGGTTAAAATATTCAGCGTTCTAAGACATATTTAAATTATTGGCATTTTTAGTTCATATTAGTCCATTGATTGGCAAATATCATCATTTTTTAACCTTCTAGTTGTCGCAGTTTTTTAAATTTTCATTTAAAAAAATCCGATAAGATAATAACAAAAAAAGTTCTGTAAGTTTAAAGCAAACTCTTTTTAACAGACAAAAAAGCAGACAATTTGTCTCCGTTGAAGTGTCAAATCTTTCAAAAAAGCTTTACTATTGCTGTTAATTTTAACATATTTTTTTATCTTTGCACTTTTACTTTTTTTTCAATTCTTATCAGCTTCTACTTTTTTGAAAAAGTGAAAAAAAATTTTGATTGACGCAGTTTAAGTTTATCTTTGATCTAACGCTGTTATTAGCCATTTGGCTGGCCAATCTCCACATTTATGAAACAAACATATATCCTCTTCGTATCTGCTGTCAGTTAGCCTTCACTTTTTTGCATGAAAATTTAATTCAATCACAGCTGTCACAAAAAACAGGAAGAACAAATTGTGGGAAGTAATTTATCTCTATTTTTTCCACTCATTTAAAACCACACATAAAATTTTAATGGTACTATGATTGAGAATGACACGAAATGAAGCATCTGCAAATTTCAGACCTCCACATTTTTTGAGATAAAATAACCATAATCGAAAAAAGGAACTGTAAGAGTGCAAAAAAAAGTGAAGACCTCTTCAAAAAAATAGTTTAAACTCTTTCATTTCCTAGCCCTTTTTAAAAAAACCGGACACAATTTTTTTTGTGGGAAAGAAAAAAAGAGAGATAAATTTGTTTTAGTGCAGACGCACCTTTTCTTTTCCGCTTTCGCACAGATGATTGACATAATAAAAAAAAGTTAAGTCCCATGAAGGAAGGAAAAAAAGGAAGGGAAGGTCAAACAAAAAGATTTTTTTTGATTTTTTTAAAAAGCCATGTTCTTTGCTCTGTCAATAGAGGACGACTTCCCCCATTCAAACAAAAAACGTCCAACCTTTTTTTAAAAAAAAAGACATAAAAAAGTTAAATCTATTTTTACGTCAAAAATTTCAAAGGTGTTCAAAATTTATCAAAATTGAATTTACCTCAAGTAAAAACTACTAATTAAAAATTATGCCGGATATTCAAGGATACCCTGCTGGATTTACTTCATCCATTGTTATTCCAGATATTTCTGTAAAGGAAGTTACTTTGAATGGTGAAAAAGTTGAAAAAGAAGAAGGATTATGCAAATTTGCTATTGGATTATATCGACCTCAAAAAGATTATTGCATTTGTTTAACATCTGTAGAAAATAGTGATGGAGTTGAAATTAGTAAAGAAATTTATATCCCTGTAAGTTTTTTAATTTCAATGAGAATCGAGAAGGATAAAAAAGCAAGAATGAGAAAATAGGATTTATAAAATCTATATTGTTTAGGGGTTTCTAAAAATTGTAATTATAAAAATTGAACAAATACTATTTTCGTGTAACTATCCTTCGAGATGTATAAGCTTGTAAAGAAAGGCAAATAATATTTTCGATTAAAACTAAATATGGCTGTAAAGCGACTAATAACGACATTGTTTTTGGGCTAAAGATAAAACAGAAAAATTGTGAACGCTTTTTTTACAAATATTTTTAGTCATTATTTAATTAAAAAGTGAGTTAAGAAGAACAAATTACTTTTTTATTTAGAAAAGATAAGTAAATATTGTTTTTACACAAGAATAAAAATAATTGCTACAATTTGATTATTTCCTTTTGAATAAGTTTTTTAAAACTACTGTCTTTTTTCTAATTTAAAAAAGCAAATAATCATAATAGTAATTTTAGGGTATTAGGGATTGTCCAGACGTTACATCACGTCTGGACAATCTTATCAATAAAATACATCTGACCATAGTAATAAAAAACTTTTACACCATTTTTAAATTATTATGAAACTATTTTTCAGATAACTCCAACTCGATCCATTGAAATCATCGATACAAAAACTATTGTGCTAAAATTTTATTCAAATGACGCAATTTTAACTCAATTGAAAATTAAAAGTGAAAGTGAAACAGAATTAAATATTTGCAAAATTTTTGCATGTTTTGAAGATCAATGTTTTACTCAAAATTTACGAGCGTGGACGTAAGTGTCTTTTCTTTATTCCATTTTGTACTTTTTAATTTTAAACTTACTCTCTTTTAAGAAATGAAATTGAAGTTTCAACAGCAGAGGTACGCAATCGGCTTCAAAATTTGCAAAAAGTTATAACGTTTAATCCATTTACACGGGTCAAAGCTAATGTCAACAAACAAGAATTTGATTTCAGTAATGTTGCACCAAAAATTCAATGTAAATTTTTAAAAGCATTTTTAAGCCCCTAAAAACATTTTCTAGGTTTTAAACCACAAAAACTTTGTTTAAATTTTGGAGAATTACCACCGAATTTCGATTTCGTTGATTTTATAAAAGAATTTGATGGATTAAAAGAAATTGAAATTTGTGGAATTGGATTTAAAACTGTTTTATTGGTTGCATTTTTAAAGAAAATGAAGGAACATAAAAATATTAAATCATTAATTTTTGCTTCAAATCATCCGGAAATGAAGGAAAAAGAATTGCATACTGTAGGTGTTTAAAAAAATGTTTTAATTTTTCCATACAAAACATTTCATTTGAAAAAAAAAGACAATCTTTGCACTTTTTTATAGTTTATTCCCCGAAAGGTTGTAGTTTTAACTCAAAAACTTTTTGAAGGACGATGACATTTTTAAAAAAAACGTGAATTTTGTTAGTTGCGTTTTTAGTGAAAAAGACAATTGACTACAAATTTGAAAATATTTTTTTAGCAAGCAATTATCCGATTTTGTCCATCCCAAATTACAACTTTGGGGTTAATCTTCTATGAACAAATTCCACACACAGTTGAAAATCTCAAAAATTTGGAACATTTACATCTTTGTATTCATAATTTATTCAGTTATCGAGTAAGCGAGTTTATGTAATTGTTGAAATTGTTTTAACAATGATTTTTAGATTTTTACACTTCCAAAATTAAAAACAATAAATGTTTCAAGAATTAATTCATACAAACAAAACTTTTTTCCTGCAACAGCTTTAAAATATGAAATAGATCGAAATTTGATAAATACTGGCTTTTATGCTTTGGATACCGTATATCATATTGAAAAATCATGGACACCAAAAATTCCAAGTTTATTTGAATTGGCTGCAGGGATATGGTACAGTAATCCGTAAGATTCTAAATTTATTCATATCCAAATCCAATTTTTCTAGTGATGTTCAAAAAGCTTCTCAACTTCCCAAAATAATTCAAACTCGACTTTTTTATGGTCGAATTGATTTTCAAATGTGTACAAATTGCAACAAAATATTTAATGATAAACTTTTTAGTGCTTGGATTATTCGTGAAAAACCAAATCAAAATCAACGACAATATTTTAAACATAAATTTTGTTTTGACTGTTTTGAAAATGATAGAAAAAATCATTTGAATTGTGATATTGTTGTTACTCGAAATCATTGTTAAAAATTTTTGTATATTATAAAAATTCAGCTTTGCTTCAGCAGTCTTTAAACTATTTACGAAAAAACATAAAACACTTCAGCATTTATTTAAATTTTAAACATTATATTTTTTCCTTTTTTTGCGATGACCACTTTTAAAAAAAAACAGATTGTTGGGATTGACTAAACACACAGCAGTTCCGTTCTTTTAAACGCTGGTTTTTTATTTTTAAAAAAAAAATTGTTGAAAGTTCACATCATTTTTTTTTCTTTACGCTGTCCGACTGAAACATCTCTCTTTCTATCATTGATGCAAAAACGTCATTTTTTTTGCTCTTATTTCAAATTTGATTTAGTTTTAAATATTTTATTTTTTGTAACTCAATTAATTAATAAATTTTTAAAAAGTTACATACTTGTTGTATCCGACAGATACACAAATAATAATAACAGCAATATTTATTACAGCAGAATAGAATAAACGGGGAAGAGGCCGAATTAGCGTCTAACTCCTAGCACAAGCTCAGCAATAATAAAACCAAGAAAGAGAAGACAGCACTATTGCAAATAGGCTGAACGTTCTCGAACAACAACGAAGACCAACGAATAGTAACGTTGTTACATTCGTGGTGGGAATCTAAACCTAACAACAGAAAGTATTAATACCCTAATACCAGGGTTACAACATACTGTTTTCATAAAAAAAATTTTGTGTGTTCATTTAAACAATCCATTTAAACACCTTTTTCAACATTATAAATGGAATGAATTAAAAATATAAAGCACAAATGAAATATGAAAAAAAACTAAAATACGAAACAACTTTTAAAAATTAGTTTGAAAGATATAATAAAACATGGAAATGCAATAACAAAAATATTTTTTGGAACAGTTAATTAATTAATTTGATGCTAGAAAATGTTGTTGAGATTCTTTTTTTTTTGTGCTTGCGGTCTATGTTAAAAAAATTTAACATATTACGTTTCCATTCTTAAATAAAATTAAAATTTTTAAGAAAGCTCTTTTTATTTTATATTTAGCTAATTTCGTTTTTTTTTCAAACCGCATTTGCTTTAATCTATTTCGAAATGCAATTTTCAGCTGTTCAGAAAGTTGTTTTACTTTTTTTGCAAAAATAGTGTCATTTTCAATTAAATCTTTTTTAACCATCCATTGATCGGTTGAACATGTAATAAATTTCTTTTTTTGTCAATAAAAAACGGACAATGCTGCTTTTGAATATATTATGGTTTACTTTTTAAAAATGTCTTTTTACAAATACAGGGTGGTCACGCTGGACCACCCCCAAAACAAATTAAATTTATACTCAAGGGCTGCAAGATTTAAAAAAACTGCTTGGGGGGATCGATAGCCTATATCATCGGATTTTATTATGAGGACTCCTCTAGCCATCCCAAATGATATTTTATCAAAATTCGAAAATTTTGGCTTTTTCAGGTTTTCGTTGTGAGACCAAAAAATTTCGAGGGTTACGGTAGAAATTCCAAAACCACATTTTAAAATCCGATGATATAGGCTATCGATCCCCCTAAGCAGTTTTTTTAAAACTTGCAGCCCTGGAGTATAAATTTAATTTGTTTTGGGGGTGGTCCAGCGTGACCACCCTGTATCAATAAAAATATGACATTTATGCATTTTTGATATTGGAAATCAACATGTTACAAAACTGATTGATTTTGGACCATTATTTATGAAATTGTTGTGTTACATAATGGTACAGTTGATGTAATAAAAGTAAGAAAAGAATTCACATTTACCAAATCTGTAAAAACATTCGTATATCAATTTAACATTTCACCTAACCTTTATTACCTTTTTTAATTTATTCATTTTATTCTAAAAAATTTTTAACGTTTACAAAGAGAACAAGACATCCCTCTTTTGAAATTTTTTTATAATACATGTTAATAAAATTTACACGGATTTTTGTTGCATATATTTTAATTTAATAAACCTTTGTTTTTCGCTTTTATCATGGACTTTTTTTGTGTTTTTTACAAAATAAAAATATTGCTCACTTTTTATCGCTCAAAAATGTCACATCGAACCGAGTGTCTTTTTTTTCGTTCCTTGCTTGGCAAAATGTTTAAAAATGCCAGGTGGAAAAAAAGGAAAATTTTCCATAATTACTGCAGTAATTATGGAAAATGTAAAAAAAGTTTGATGTGATGTTCTTTCACTTTTGAAAATAGAAAAAAATTCAACCGTCGATCGAATGGCCTCGTAAAAGCTTTCCTTTCATTTTTTTGCAATAAAACACGAATGTTGCTCTTTTTTGAATATTTTAGAAAAAAAAATCATATCAATACTGGCAATAATATGATAATCTTTTATTTAAAAAAGGGAGAATATATTTAATCATTTAGAGTTATACAATTTGTTAAAAAAATTATATTTTATAAATTCATTTAAATTATTTATAAATTTTTCAATATTTTTTATTCGTCATTATTAACGTTTTTATTACGGTTTTACCCCATATAGGACGGGATGGCATAAAAGAAGAGGCCTTCAAGCGACGATGACAAAAATAATTTATTTGTAAGCATGAAACGCTATGCAAAAGACAAAAAATTTTCTTGAATAAAGCAATTCAGAAATATGACATTTTTTTTTATAATTGGATAAAAAGAAAAAAATATCTTTTAAATGAAAACATATTTCTTTTTTTGTGTTGATCACTTTCTAAAAAATAGATGGGTGAATGAAATCGAATAAGGAAAAAGAGAGAGAAGAGTGCATCTTTTTTCTCTTTGACCACTTGAAGCTTTGAAAAAAAAGCTACATTTTTTGCGGCGTATTTTGAAATAAAAGTGTTCTTCATTTTCATCGTTGAAAGTTTTTGCTAAAATAGATACATTCGCAGAAAAAAAATATTGACAACCATCGATCAATCAAATGTTTCATAAAATTTTCTTTCATTTTTTGCTGCGTTTTGAATATTTTATTCCTTATTTTTTAAAAATCAAAACTCCTAACACAAATTACAATAATTTTTCTTTCACAAAAATGATTAGACATGTCGAAAAAGATTTATTAAAAAAACAATTTGAAAATATTGCTCATTATTCATTAAAATAATGAGCAACATGGCTACACATCTTTGTTTAAATAAAATAAAACAAAACTGTAATAATCTGTTTGATTTAATGTCAAATTAAAAAGTTTATCTCATAACGTCTTATTTAGCATTATCATACATTAGAAATCAATTCATTGCAAACCAAATAAAAATCACCAAACCACATATTTCTTTTTTTGTTTTGGTCACTTTTTAAAAAATAGAGGGTGAATGAAATCGAATAATGAAAAAAAAAGAGAAGAGTGCGTCTTTTTTTCTCTTTGACCACTTCAAGCTTTGAACTGGCCATGGCAGAAATGCAAGTGAAGTTCAATGTTCACACACTTCACTTGCATTTCACTGTCTTTTTTTGCAAAGACAATTTTTTTGGATGTCCAAGGCTCAAACCAGCTGGCATTTGCAACAACATCAATTCTTTTTTTAGCAACAAAAAATTTTTCTATTATTTAAATTTTTTAACTCATACCAAGAAACAGAAAGTTCTACTCTAAAAATGGTAAAATATTCCAATTTGAATGAATATATGAATGATCCAATGTTTTATCGGCCTCAAAGAGTTAGTAATTTTTATTGACCTTGTACTTTTTTTCTAACTTTAAATTTTTTAGGTTGGTTTTCCATATCGAATTAATAACCTTGAAATTTTTATTCTTATTGCAATACTATTTTTTATTTTTCTTGTAATATATTTATTTTAATAATCTAAAAATGATCCAAAAAATCTCATGAAAAACTAAAATTCTATTTATTGCTTGCAAAAAGTTTTAATTTAATAAATATATTATGTAGACAGCATTTGATTGCAATTGTATGTATAAACACCAAGTTGAGGATATTTTACTCAAAACTCTTTTATTTATGTGTATGTAAACAAATGTTAGCTATTCTACATTTTTTTTTGAAAAAATTTATTTTGGAAAATTAATAAAATATATATATCAGTAATTAAATGCGTAACTGTAAAAATGTGTTAGATTTAATGAACAAAAAAACTTTTTTCTGAAATATCTCATTAAAAATTTTTATGTGAAAACAACCTTTTTTTTTAATATAACCCGAAAGTGAGTTCGGGACCTTTACGGCAAGAACGTATGTTACAAACAGTATGTTGTAGCTTTTTTGTTGATCCACCTAATTTTAAACAAGTTATAATCTCGATTAACACTTTTAAGGCTTGAAATCTTAAAAAGTAAAAACTAGAATTTTAAAATTTTGTGGGACATTGTGTATTCAAAATTGAAAATGTCTGATTTACAAATAAATTAAATTTGACTTTTCTTCACAGTTTTTTGTTGTTAAAAAGTAACATTCTTTAACCTTTGAAATTATTTGGATAATTTTAAAAATTAAAGTTTCCAAATAATTGTGCTACGTAAGAATTTCGAAACGTTATCTTCAACTTCAAAGGAAATACTTCTAACTTTGGTAAAGTGTTTTTCGCTTGCAAATGACAATAAGTTTCTAAATATTTATTTATTTAGATATATCCAATTAATATATGTTCATAATCAAAAACTTAAAACTCAACAACGAAAAGAAAAAACACAACAAACAAAAGCATATAGCAATAACACTTAACAAAAAATTAACAAATTTAAACTCTTATTTTCCTTTTGAACAATCATACATATATACACGAAAATCTTTGGTCGCAAGAAAGATCTTGTCAACACCATGAACAGTAGAAGCCAAGCATTGAAGATGACGGTTACGGCTTTCGAAAGCACGAATTAATTCACCATTCTAAAAAAAATTGAAGATTAGGAATTGAGTTGCACGAAAAAATTAAACTTACTTGATTAAAGAATGTCATATTGAAAGACTGATGATTATCAGTAACAACAAGTTCACCAGCTGCATTAATGCAAACAGAAATAGGAAAGCTAATGGTACCATTTCCACACATGCTTCGCAAATTATTACCATTATAATCAAAGACATGAACAGAATGACGTCGATTATCGACAATAAAGATTTCATGATTATCATTAACGCAAACATCCATAGGAAAGCTCATAACTGAAGGAGCACAAAATGTACGAATAACATTTCCGAGTTGATCAAAAATTGTAACACGCATAACCTAAAATTTATTAATTGTTGCTTTTCAGTTTAAACAAAAAAATGCTTACTTTGCACTCAACAACAATAATGTTACCATTTCTATCTACAGTAACGCCACGAGGAAATTGTATAAGATTTTGACCAAACCGACGAATAAAACGACCAGAAGAAGAATTAACTTGAACTTGATGAACAGGCGTTCGTTCGGTAATAACAAAATTACCAGTAACAGGACAAGAAGCAATACTAAAAGAATGCTATTTTAGTATGGTTTTAAGCATATAAAAAAAACGAACCAATTGGGATATAGCATTTGCCCAGGATTACTGCCACTAACTCCAAAAGCAAGTTTAAGACAACCAATTTCATCAAAGACCTAAAAATGAGATAATTTAACAAATGAATAACAATCAAGGCATACCTGAACACGATGATTTTTTGTATCAGTGACAGCTATAAGGCCATCAGTAGTAACACATATACCAGCAGGTTCAGAAAATTGACCATCTTCAACACCAAATGAACCAAAATTTACATCATAATTAAGCTTTCTTTTCATAGGAGAAAATTCCCTGAAGAAGCTTCCATTATCCGAAACAGGTGAACAAGGTTCATGTTTAACAAGGCCAGCACAATAGCTAAAATTAGTTGCTTGAGCTAAAACTTTAGCGATCTAAAATAGAATACGGTATAGCGGTTAAAAAAAGTTATAAAGAAACTTGCAACATTAGGAGATGGAAGAGGAAAATCTTCGTCAAGATCAGGCAAAATAGGAAGAACAGGCTTTTGTTGAAGAAAAGCATCAACTTTATGTGTATAAGAAGCTGAATCAAGATAAGTTTTTGCAAGATTTTGAGGAGCATTAAAATCTGCTTGGATACCATCAAGCAACATTTGACCTTTGAGCATACGACCCTCATAAACTTCCTTCATGATCTAAAAAAGATATAACATTAATACCGTAGTATATAAAAGCATTAACTTTACCTCAACAGAGCTAGCTTGTTTGCTGATAGCATCTTCACAATCTTGAAAAGCTTTATCAAGATGATCAACAAAAACTTGTTTCAATTCATGCAATGATGCTTTTGCACGCTCCATCCATTCTTTAAGTTTAACATCTGTTTCTTCGACATTTTGACGTTCTTTTTGATGCTTTTCAAGTTCAAGACGAATACGTGTAGAAAGATTTTGAAAGACTTCAGTACAAGTAAGCTTCATGGTACGAAGAGAACAAGTATGACAATTTTGGCTCAAATGATTCTTTATACAATCAGTGCATAACATTTCAGAGCAGGTTAAGCAATATTGATTCAAATCAGCAAACTTCATACAAGTTAAGCAGTATTGATTCATATCAGCGATGCTCATGTTAGGAATGTTCATGTTGGGATATACAGCATCCCAGATATTTTTACGAGGACCTTGATTCTGCGCATTCTAAAAAAGAGCACAAAATGCATAAACTGTAAAAGAAAGTGATAAAAGACTTACATCTTCAAAGAATAAGCTCTCATAAGACGTAAAATCCCTCTTCAACGGCGTTAACTAAAAATAATATACCATAATTGCATCAAAAAAAATTTAAAAATTGCATCAACGAACAAAAAAAGGGCGAAACACGAGATAATAGGGAAAAATGGATAAAAAAGAAGGTCGTCTTTTAAACACAAGCAATCGATAAAAGTATACAACAACAAATAAGGGGCGTGTAAAACTTAATCAAAATTCAGAGTGATTTTTTATCACACTTCTGTTCGACGTTTTATTGATTTTGTAAACGTAAAAAAAACGTTCGAGGCTTCTGCTGAAAGGCAGCAGCAAGCGGCAAGTGGTCTTCAATGGAAAAAAAATATAAACTGGAACTTTGAAAAAAAATTTTCATCTTTTTTTCATCGAAAATTTTTCGTGTACAACTTTTTTTTTTCAAAAATTGTCATCATTTTTTATTCGTTTATCTAAGATAACTTATCTTTTTCATAGCTTGTAAATATGTCAGCACGTTACGATCGTGCTATTACAATCTTCTCTCCGGATGGACATTTGTTTCAAGTTGAATATGCTCAAGAAGCTGTCAAAAAGGGTTCAAGTGTCGTAAGTTTATACCCATTTTAAACCTATTACTTCAACTACTTTACTTTTAATACTTTTAGATTGCCATTAAAGGCAAAGATTGTGTTGTTCTTGGTGTTGAAAAGAAATCCATGGAAACTTTACAAGATGAAAGAACTGTTCGAAAGATTTTTAACATTGATGAACATGTTATGCTTGGTTTTGCTGGTATTTTGTATATATCTTGTTGACCATTTATGGCTTCCATTTCAGGTTTAACTGCTGATGCGCGTGTTTTAATTGATGCCGCACGTGTAGAATGCCAAAATCATCGTCTTAACCTTGAAGATCCTGTCACTGTTGGATATATTGCTCGATTTATTGCAAATACAAAACAAGTAACTGAGTTTTTGTTGCTTCTTTTTTGCTTTACACATATGTTTTAGCGTTATACTCAATCACCTGGTCGTCGTCCTTTTGGTCTTTCATTGCTTATTGGTGGATTTGATTATGATGGAACTCCACGTTTATTCAAAACAGAACCATCTGGAGCATATTATGAATATCTTGCATCATCAACTGGTCGTGGAGAAAAGCCTATTCGTGAATACTTGGAAGAACATTATACAGATGATAATATTAAAGATGAAGACTCTGTTCTCAAACTTGTTATTCGTTCATTATCACAAGTTGTTCAATCTGGTGCACAAAATATCGAAATATCTGTTGTGAAAATTGGTAAAACTCGTAAACTTAGTCTTGAAGAAGTTGAAGCTTTGTTAAAAGTTGTTGAAGATGAAAGAGTTGCTGCAGAAGCCGAAGAAGCTGCTAAAAAGAAACCAATGCAACAATAAAGCAAACAAAAATGTGTATTTTTATTTAATAATTTCTTGTTTTTTTATTTTCATGATGAATAAACTTGTATAATTTTGATTAAGAAATTTGGGGACATAAATCTGCTGAAAGAGAATATTTTAAACAATTATCAGGGTTTTGTGAAATTTTTTTCCATAGTGTCGATATTACGGTATATATATGTACATTCAAACATTAAAAAAGGCACTTTCAAGCCTCTAATATTACAAAAATTTGGCACAAGTTTCAAAAAACATTTCTGCATCATTTCCAATCAAAAAAACGAAAAAATAAAAATTTCATTTTTTGACTTTTTTCACGTGGTCCCCCCTTACGATTTTATCAAAAAATTAAAAAATTTCACAAAACCCTGAAAATGCCTCAAAATTATATCCTAAATCTTTTTTTTCGTTTAGTTTATGAATAATATTAATTATGAAAAAGTATTCGCTTGAGTTTTTTCAGAAAAACTGATTTTTTTTTATGTTGGACATGTTGCTAGAATTGTAACATTCAAGTTGATGGCAAATGGTCAAATTTGATGTTAGAGGTCTGAAACTTGCCCAGAATGCTCTACCAACATAGTATTTTATAAAACAAAAGACCGGAAGTCGATATCTCAAAAAAATGCATGAGTTTTATATACTGGTTGATGTTGGAGATGTTGGTTGAGATCACAATTTAAGCCATTTGGCCCCCATGCCCCCTCAGTAGAAAAAAGTTTTTATATCTAAAATGTCCGTCTTGAAAAGGGCTACAAACTGGGATAAAATCTAGAATCGGCCCAATACAAATATTTCGAGATATTTGGCAAAAACTGATTTTGGCACATTTTGATATGATGCCATTTCACTATTTCTAAACCAATTTCTATAATTTGACTGTTAAACAATATAACTAGGCTAGGGGAATATATTGCAACCATAAAAATTTTTTTTTCAAAAATATGTAAATTTTGGTTTCAGAAAATTTGCATAAATCGCCTGAGGCAATTTGAACGAAAACGGATTTGATTTTCATTACTTTCAACCGTATTGTAGCCTATCCTGAAAGTTTCATGTCTGAAGCTTAAAATTTAAATTTTTTTTCCTTTTTTTCCATTTTGGCTCGAAACTGAAAAAAATGTCGTTTTAATAAAAAATGATTTTGGCGATGAAATAACAGATAATTAATTAAAATATATGATTTCAAAATGCTACAAGTTTCGTTTTAATAATTTTTAGTGCATTGAATTTCAGTAAATGTTTGAATTAAATTTTTCATGAGTTTTCAAAATGTTAAAATTTACTATAATCAAAAAATCCGCTGAAATATTTATTAATAATTTTAAAGGGGGCGGACGTTTTGATACAGTTTCGAAATCTTAGATTTTCGTGATTTTCAAGCAAACTGGGAGTCTTGAAACTAAAATGACCCTTTTTTACATTGTTTTTATCAAAAAAGATGCATTTTCGTTTCGAGACTCTCAGTTTGCCTGAAAATCACGAAAATCTAAGATTACGAAACTGTATCAAAACGTCCGCCTCCTTTAAATCAATAAAATATTACAACTTTAAGTTATTGACGTAAATAATGATGACCCCAGAGGTGTAAAAAGCGGCCGGCCTCGACTTAAAAGCCTTTTTTTGCAAATTTTTTTTGTTGTGTTTCAAAATTATCGCAAATTCAAGACAAATGATAATTAATTATTCAAAATTTTTATTTTACAAAAACTGAGAAAAAATCGAATTTTGCACCAAATATTGTTGGAGTTATTAATTCTTTTCAGCAAAAGTTGAAGAAACTTTTCAGCCAGGATATTTTTTTGCTGCTAAAATAAACTTCAGCAACGATTTTTTCCCTGCCTTTTCTTGCAAAACTAGCAGATGTTCAGTTTTCTTCTTTTTGCCGACAGACAAGCACCGCAAATAGAATGATGAAATTAGGTTTAAAAATTCGTTTGAGCATGCTGTTTTAAAAAGGGACTTATGCTTATGTTTGACATTTCCGTAGCATAAAGAGGTCCAGAAATCACCTTATCCTATTTGTTATCGTACAAAATAATGCTACAATAAAATTTTATTGCTGTAAATTTTAAGTTTTAAAATAGAAAAAATTTCAACGACCGGCCTGCGGCCGGAAGCTCTCGGCCGCGGCCGAAAAAGTAGTGGCCTGGCCGGCCCTCGGCCGGCCGGCCCTATTTTACACCTCTGGATGACCTTTAAAAATGAAGGAGAAAAAAAGAAGAAAAAGTTCTGCTTTGCCATTTCAAACAATAAAAAGGGTGCAGCATTTGGTTATTGAAAAGTACGGAGCTAATATTTTCTTCTTTCTTTTTAAACACTCTTATCACAAAATTGATGAATCAGCTTTTTTTCGTACAAACAACAAAATTTTCGCTTTTTTCTTCTTCAGTACAAAAAAATGCATAACTTTTTTTTCACTTTCATGTTTTTTCTTCTTCAATAATAGGTCATTATTTTTTAGAAGCTTTATTTATTAATTTTCAAAAATGTCCACAGAAATCAAATTAGTCCCACGTTCAGAAAATCAACGCCGAGCTGGCTTAGATAAAATGTATCAGGAAGTTTTACAATCTGAAAAAAAGTCTACTTCAATTATTTCGTCAATTATGAGCTCTGTTGGAATTTCATCTAATGCGGCATCTGTTTCATCATATCTTCATGATCGAAATCATTCTAGCTATGAAGCAACTCCGGAACCGTCAGCAAAAATCAAATCCTAAAAAAAAATCTTATTAGGTAATTTTTAGAACTGGTGAAAACCGAGTTGAAGCTAAAAATCTTTATGCTCAATTACCTGACACAATTGCTTCGGATCCAAATGATATTAATCGTATTAATAGAGCTGGGGAACTTTTCATTCAACGAAATAAATGTCCACCATTAAATAAAAGTATTCGAACTTTTAAACAAAACCTTCGAACTGTTGAAGATGTTGAAAAATTGGTTAATAGTATTATGGCAGCATTAAAAGTCATTGCAGTTGCAACCATTGCAGGACCGGATAAAGTTTTATGCACAAATCCTAATGATCTAAAAGAAATTTTACTCGGATGTTTAAACGGTTTAATTAGTTCTTCATCAATCAATGACAAAATTGATCAAGTATGGTGTTCACCTTTGGTGAGTTTATTTATATACACATTGAATTATTATGTGTTCATATAATTTTTTTAGGTCACACCTGAAAATTCTGTATCATGGATGAAATGCAAATTTTCAAGTGAACAATCAGTCAGTGATTGCTGTGGAATGAAATCAAAAGATGTTGAATTAACAGTTGAATATTATGCATTTTTCTTCCCAACTGTCAATGATTTTAATCATGCGTTACATTATGCTGAAAATCAGGCTTAAACACCTTTTGTAAATTTTTGTATAAATTTTTTCTTAAATCAAAAAAATAATTTTTTTTATCGACAAAAATTGTGTTATCTGTGAAATAAATTATTTCTATAGAAGCGAATGTTATTTATCTTTGGACTCTTAAATTATATTTGTATTTGTTAATCTTTATGAATCGATTATTTACCTTTTATATTGTTTTTTTAAATCAAAATTATTAAAAACATCTGAGTTTTTGAGAAATGACAAAAATCTTATTATTTTTCCAACTTTGAAAGTGACAAAATAAAGTGCCCCTCTTAAAATTTCTGTTCGTGTAAAATTTTATTGGTAAAAATTACTTCTAAAAACTAAATAAATGCAAAAAAACTATTCGATTCTGTAGGGAATTCTGAAAGAAGTAAAAGATAAGTTGATAATGTCACATTTAAAATAAAAAAAGTGTCATCATGTTGTTTGTCTAACATAAACATTTTTTATTCAATTCCCATAGAAATTTATCACAAAATTATTTTACAAAATTTTTAGCATTGACTATACATAGAAACCATAGGTGAAATTTTACTAATTGGAAGTGCCGTCGTCGTTGGCGGTGTTGGTTTTAGAAGCCATGAAAAATAAAATGCAATGAATTCCCTTTTAACTGTTGGAGTTACAAGAAAAATGATAAACATTGGAGGATAAAATTGTAGCATTGAAAAAAACCATGAAGTTATAAGATAATCTTTAGTCTCAGAAAAAAGCCCAATTAAATTTTCACCATATAGAAGTGTCAAAGTTGCCGCAGAAAGAACAGTTTGAAATACAATTCGTTTTTCCATTTTTGTTTGTTTTGGTTTATTAGAACCTTTTGGGGCAAAAATTAGACCAGTAAAAACGAAAGCCAAACATAGGACATTTAAAGAAATTGTAATTATTGCATTTCGGCGAACGGTATCTCGACGATAATCTAAACAACCGGGGGCACCAGAAGAAAGAAATTTGCATTCAAATTTTGTGAATGTATCTCCGTGGGAGATAAACGGGAAGAGATAAATAATGCCAAGGAAATACCAATACCGTTTACCACTCCAAAACTGAAATATTTGAAAATTATTTTTTTTTGTTAAGGCATCGTTTTTGTGAACAAAGTGTTAATGAAAACTTACAAGTTTATGCAAATTTGGAAATGCTAAAGCTGTCATTCGACTTAACCCTAATACAGCTTCCCACATTCCTTGCAAAGATTGAGTATACCATTGTAAAAGCAAAACATATGGAAGTAATGGATCATCCAGTTGATAATATGATGTTCGACCATATATCCATGCAACCGTATATGGAATTCTTAAAACATAAAACGAATTTAAAATATAAAAATAGAACGAATGAAAAACAGATTTTGGTTTTCGAAATTCATTACAAAGAAAAATTGAAACTAAAATATTTATTCCAAATAAAATTGCAGCAAATATCATTTCAGTGTAATAAATGTAATAAAAAGTTTTTTCATCAATAAATAAATACATGTTTAACAAAGGATGGATGCTAAAGTATTTTTTTAACACAAATGAAAAAAATTATTTATTTTGTAAAATATGAAATTGTATTTTATATATTTCCAATAAACTTTAAATAAAGATGTTAGCCTTTGAATCCCAATGGATTTTCATCGTTTTTTAATAAGAAATCCTCATGAGAACAATTAATTTTATTTAAAACTGAAAAAATTGTATAGTTTAAACAAAATGATAATATGGTTTTTTATTTATTTTAATGTTATTTGTTTTTGAGGTATATTACCCACATGTGTTTTCATTTTACAAGAATTTCAAACTATAAAACTTTGGCTTAAAAAAGAGAATGAGGGCGGCATGTTTAAATCCTAACAGATTTTATGCTTTCTTTACGTAAATTAAACAAAAAAGGAAAACCCTGGTGATTTGAATTCAAAGAAAAACAAAATGCTTTTTTTTTCAAATTTTTATAATACAGTAATTACATTGTTTAAATTAATTAACTTTAAATTTTATTGGACCTTCTCAGGTGTTGCGTCTTTTAATAGAATGCCAAGCTTCAAACTAATGTTTAATGTTTATAAACAGATTTAAATAATAAAGTTATCAACTTTGATAATAAATGTTATAACTAAAATCCAAATTCTCTAATGTTTATGACTTTTTAAAGTGTTCTTAAAATAAATTTCTAATCTGTTTTTGCTTACATTTTGCCTTTACAAAGATGTTAGCTTGCTTATGAATATGTTGTAGCAATATATAAAGCAAGATTAGCTGTTTCTTTAATCTTTTACTCCAACATCAATTTTCGAAAATTGGCTAATAACAACTTAATCAAAAAAGCTGGCGCCCAACCATATTTGAGGGCGTTAAGAACGATTATCAACTCTAAAATTACCGTTATCTAGTCCCAAACATTCCAAAAAAAGTTTTAAAGCTTTACAAAAATGTTCCCGAACGGAATTTTTTTTTTCTTTTTTGAACGATAATTGTTTTTTAAAATACGTTTGCCGGTGTCTTTGCTCTTAAAAGTTTCGTTTTTTTTTCTTCATTCTGAAACTTTGAGATTTCTCTCCGATTGACGTCGTCTTCAACTCCACAATATGTTCGTATCGCTTTCTCTCTATTTTATATTTTATACATATATATTTTTTATTAATAGGCAGTTAAATAAATAAAGGTAAATTATCAAAGTACAATACGCATAACAATCAACTACATACCTGCAAAATTTTTATAAAGTAAAATAACTTTTTTAAGATATTAGAATAAATTTAAAGAAAATTTTTAAAATATCAAAAAAAAACTGTTAGTTTTAAATTGCATTTTGGTCAACTTTAAATAATCTTTTTGGTTTAAGATTTGAATATTTTTTCAAGGCTTCTTCGATGATATCAACATATTTAGCTTTACATTTGTAAGGTGCCAAAATGTATACCACTGATTCATGTAATGGGTCCGGGAATGAATGGTATGAAGTATTACCGGTACTTGAAAAAAAATAATACATTATTCATTGGATCGATATTAAATCCACGACCGCCATGAAAATCTTTTCGAACAACAATCAAGTCGTCAACAAATGCTGATGATAAAGTGCACTGAACCAAAGCACCTTTTATCTCATCTTCTTCCAAACATGGAAACTGTAAAAACCCCCATTTATACTTTATACAAATATTAAGATTGTACCCAAAAGCGTTGCTTTTTTTAATGGACAATCCTTCAAACACTATGTTTGCCTTTACGGCAAGACAAACTTAGTGCTTACAGGTATTTTCTCCAGTTTTTAAGGGTCGATGGCTCTTTTTCCTTTTTCACACAATTGAATACTTTATTCATTATTTATGCAATTTTTGACTAATAATGTTGAGGCTATATCCAAAATTTGCCTCAACACCATTTGATGCTTTCGAACTAATTTTATTGAAATTTGCCCCTAATAATTAATTACCCATTTTTTTGTCGGAAGTGCCCGTAAAATTAATGATAATACTCGAATTTGTCAATAATTTTCATATAATACTTAAACTCACTCTTGTATTCAATTTTTCATAAACAAAAATTGGTTTATAAAGATGTCTTTTTTCTATTGCATTTAAGATCTGTCGTGCTTCTATCATATTTGGGTCATTTGAAGTAGAGTGCATGATCTATAAATTGTCTTTATTTTTTATGTCATAATTAAAAAAACGTGCATCTGTTCGAAGCTTTTCGTCTGTTAATCGAATGTACATGTCAAGATTTTCTTTTTTAAAGCAATCTTGTAATTTTAGGTTTGTTTCTTCGTCTCTTGGAAGTGTATGAATTGGTAATGCAAGTTTAATTGCTTTTCGAAGCCTGAAATGATGTGGATTTATAAATATATTTCATTCAGAAGGTTGCATTGTTGAAGCGTGGATCAAACCGTTAATCTACAGCAATCTATCAATGCAAAACTTAAACTCACATTTCATTAATAGCCAAAACATTTTTATGAGAATATGCAACTTTATGATTGTATTGTCGTTGTTTCAAAAATGCAGAAATCATTTTTGATTCAGTTACAGGAAATGCCAACCATTTGAATTTTTTGCATGGATCATCACAAATTCTTACCGTTGCAAGAAACTTTCCAATATCTGTTTGGGTAATTCCAACAACACCTGTTCTTACACAATCACGAAGAAGGTAATCAAGTTTATCAACATCAATTCCACTGATTGGATTATTGACAATAGCATATAAAAATGTCTTTTTTGATAACAGATTTTCAGGAATTGAGTTATCAGGAAATGGTGGTGGATTGATTAGCTCTTTGATAAGATTAAAATGATCTTCATTCAAATAACGTTCTAGCCGATTTCTAACTTTATCATCATCTATAAGAATTTTATCAAATAACAATACTGACATTTGTTCATGCTAAAAGTCCCTGATTAGTATAAGAGAGGAAATACTAAAATTCTGGTTTTTTGATTGTCTTGACTGTTTAAAAAAAAACAAAGGATACTTACAGTAAGCTTAGTGCCATCGCTCTGAATCAAAAATTCTTCGCACAAATGTGAAAACGCGGCATGGCCAAGATCGTGAGAAAGTGCAGCAATTATTACACATAGCATTTCTGCTCCTGTCATTTTTGATTCTTCTGGGAGTTGTTCCTGAAGTATCTTAACCAATTCGCATGCCAAATGAGCTGTTCTATAATAAAATGTTTTTTTCATCACTTATCAAAGTAATTTACAAACCCTAAAGAATGTGCATGTCTTGTATGGGTTGCTTCAGGGTATATATAAAAAACGGCACCAAGCTGTTTGATGTATCTGAGTCTTGCAAAGGTAGGATTATCTGTTATCACTTTGCATACTTTTGGAAGTTTTGCATATCCAATTCCTTTTCCATGATTAGTTTTGTAGTAATTTTTTGGATTTTTGTAATCCCATTCAATCAAGCTTCAAACAGGCATGCTAGAATGGTAAATAAATAATAAATGCTGTTTTTCTGCTAAAAATCACTTACGGTTTTTTCGATTTTGTTTCGCTTTCAGTTTTACTTAGCCGTTTTTTCTGAAAAGATGTAAAATATTAATTTTAGCTCGAAGAATTGTAACAAAAACTATACCGTTTCTAAGTCTTTTTTCAGAAGCAAGTAATTTGAGGTATCCGATCCCTGAACTTTCGCCATTGGACTTATTTGAAGTTTACTTTGGCTAGGCATATCTTTCTGTTTTTGTAAACCTAAAAAAATATTAGCATTTGAATAATAACAACAAGCTAGCAGCGAGATATAGCAGGACTACAACACATTCTCCTTCTTACAAGGAAACCGTTAGACATGATTACGGCATTTTTGAAAAATAGGTATTTCATCGTATTCCCCATATATTCAAACCTATTCCTGCAAATTTTCAGCGACCCATGGGCAATTTTATATTTTTCATATATACTAAATATAGAGTTGATCGCCTGCTACTTAAAATATAATATTTAAATTTTTTAAGGCAGATCTCTTTTTTGGTCTGTAAAACATTCCAATAAGCGTTTTAAATCATTCGGGACTATTTACAATGCCAAAAGCCCAATAAAACCTTTAAAATTTAAATACAAAGTTTAAAGTAGCAGGCGATCAACTCTATATCTAGTATATATGAAAAACAGAAAAGTGCCCATGGGCCGCTAAAAATTTGCAGGAATAGGTTTGAATATATGAGGAATTCGATGAAATATCTATTTTTCAAAAATGCCATAATCATGTCTGACGGTTTCCTTGTTAGACACTTGTCTGTAAAGCTTATATGTGTTTATATTATAAAAAGTTTTCGACTTAAAGTTTCGACGAAGGGGCGAAACAAGCTATATATTTTTAGCTTTATTCTTCTTTTTCGATCTTAGGTCAGTTTTTCGCACTACTTTTGTTAATATATGGGCGACACAGAGTATCCCCCTCGTCTAACAAGTTGGAAATGTAGAGATTAATTTCCTCATATTCCTCCCCATCAATACGTAACTAAATTCTTTCGCACAATAAAACGCGATCACAGATTCATCTTGAAACAACTTGGAAAGTGCTTCAACAAAGGCTGAACACGGCATTTATATGCGTTCTTAATTTGTCTTTCCGTATCAACTGAAATAACATTCATATTCAACAACAAGATAAGAAATAGGAGGGTAAAAAAGTTTCCGGAACAACTAAAGATCCAAGAATTAATTACCAGAGATAGATAACGCTTTTTTTTTTTTTTTTTTTAGGCTTCTTTTCTGTGATCATGATGTTGTTTAAAAAAAGTGACCTTTTAAAGTACAAATTTATAAAACTGAGTTCCAGCTTTTTTGCTTATTTGTTGAAATGTGTAAATAAAGAGTAAAGATTTGCACTTTTTACTTGATTAGCCAGTTCCATCTCATTTAAGACAATTGTTGAATTATTCTCATCACACAAACAAAAAGTGAATAAAAAATATTTTTTTTCAAAACAATCAAAACAGTTTTCGAGTCACTGTTTTTTTTCAGTGTTTATAGATAAAGCTTCCTTTAAATTTGAGTTTCTTTTGAAAACATGCATTGAAAAGGAGGTTTCATTTTCTAGCTCATGGTGACAGAAAAAGAGGGCAATTGTCCTTCGAATAAAAGTAGAACGTAAAATTGAAGGTAAATCATTTTGACTGTTTTGACAAAGTCACATTAATATCGCAATCCTAGGAAAATGTGGCTATTTTTTTCTGCTTCCTTTAGTTTAATCAATTAAAATCTTTATCAATCTTTTGCTTTAATAAAAAAATTTCATAAAAATTTTGTTTTTAATGTTTTATCAAACATCAAAAACAAAATGATAAAAAACATTTTTGACCGACACCCAACCTGTACTTGCCAAAATAATATAATAAAAAGTCAGGTGGTTTTAATTTGAACAAAAATTGGAGTCAAAATATGTTGATATCGTGCTTATTGCAGAGATCTGTCAAAAACATTTGTTCACTTTTAATGTTGTAAGCAATCAAATGATTTTCCTGATAAGATAAGCCATAAAAAGCGTCCAGAAACATTTAACCATTAACTTGTTAGAATCTGGTAAAATATTTGTTTTTGTGATTTCTACAAAGGGGAAAAACGATTAATTTCGGAAAAGACAAAGGTATCAAAAAAAGGGTTTAACACCGTTGGATGGTAGTAGAATCTGTATCCGACCTCAAAATAGCGAATTTATCAGGTCCCAGAAATTCAAAATGTCGGATTAAGCAAAACTAATGTTTAAACATTAATTTATGACAGTATAATTATTAATTTAAAAATCGTTGCAAATAAAATTTAAAAAACAATAATTTTTTATTTCCCATCAAAAAAAAATTTATGTGCATGTTTTACATGCTAAAAACATCATGAATGATAAGATATTTTCCATCTTCTTCTCCTCTCATATACATATGACCAAACCATCCTTTTATGCTTGGATCACTTTTTCCTATTAATTCACTTTTATGAACAATAATTTTTCTATCTCCTGTTGCTTCTGTTGATACATCTTTCATATCAAAATCCCATCCCATTTTGATAACTTCTTCATTTTTCTTTAAAATCTCTGAAAAGAAAAAGAATTTGAATAGATGAAAATGTTGTTTTCATTTTATCTTATCAACTATTAAAATATACTTATTGTTTTTTATCAACAAAAAATTCCTATCATTCAGCAAAAGCTAATAATATCAGGTCGTTCCATAAGTTTTTGCCGCTGGTTTTTTTGATGGCATTTTGAAATAAAGGCCTCAAAAAATCTTAAATTTTGCATGAAGGTAGCCTGTGACCTCATTCATATGGTGCGATGACGCTTTTTTGTAATACTTGAAAATTTCGTAGGATTCTGGAGCATTTTCGCGGCGGGACCAGTATTTTAGAAAATTTTTGATGAACGAGCTAAAATAAAAATAGAATATATGTATTTAAAAGGTTAATATTATCTGTTGTGGTCCCCAAGACATTCTTCTGACAGAATATAAATGTTATGGGATTTTCTCGGCTTTTTCAGATTCTCAGGATTCTGAATACCAAACTCTGTAAAGTCCGAGATCAAACCATTTTTTAAAAACCATTGACAGTATTCTGATGTAAAGAAAATGCTTGTAATTTATTAATAATGAAGTATATGATATTAATGAAGTTTAAATATCGGGTTCCGAGGATTCTGAAGGCCGGATTCAGAATCCGAAAATACGATTTTTCCCTTGAACGACGTTTAAAAAATGAATCAGAGATAAAAAATATGGTGATCACGATGAAATATATGGCGAGGATTCAAAATATGATCTGGCTTCAGAATCTCGGATTCAGAATCCGGAAATATGATTTCTGCGTTGAACGATTTTTAAAATATGGATTTGGGATAATTGAATATGGGGAGTCTAATGAAATAAGTTTCAGGGATTCAAAAAAATTTGTGAAAATGGACTAAATTTCACACTTTTTCAAAAAATCCTAAAAAATCGAAATTACCATAAATATTATGTTTTATGGTTTATTTTATTATTTAAGCATGTGTTAAAAATTTTTATAATGCAAACTTTTTTATTTTACTTCAAAAACCCAAATTTTACGGCCATTTCTATCTATACCCAATGTTGCTGATTTTTGATACTATATCTTGACGCGAAATTGCGAAATATGATACGGGAGTTTTGAAACTTCCCAGGATAACTTTTAAAGCATAGATATACATGATAAAAGTCAAAGCTAGTCAATATCTTTCAAATTCACTGACTTATGCCACCTTCATGGTACTGGAAATATAGTTTTTGCAGAAAATATAATAAAAGTACATCGCATGCTACGTTTATTTTTTTTATTTTGTACCATATCGATGTAAAATTTCATGGGGAATTTAATAAGATAAAAAAAAACCACTCCCCGAAACCAAATTTTGGCACTTATTGCGCAATTACCGTATACCTCTCACTTTAATTGACCATAATTTATCGATATAATGACTTTAAACGGTTAAATTATGTTTTGCCAGACTCCCCAGATCAAGACGAATCGATTGATATATAATTTATGGCACTTTTAAAAAATTCTGATTTTTGGCACTTTTTACGGCACGGCACCTCGTAACTTTGTGCCATGGCATTTTTGGTCAAAACGGAATTTAAGTTCGTGTTATCCGTCATCGAATTAGTCTAGAGGCATAGAATTAGCTTTCATTTTTTCGAAATCCGAACATTGTATGATTTTTACAAAAAACCGCTTTTAAAATATTTATCCAATTAAACTTGAAAAACTTTTTTGTTGCAAATTTTTTTGACAAATGTTGAAACTTGTCGATACCTATTCTTAGTTCAATTTATTTTGTTAAAGAAGTCGGACTCTTTGCTCCTAACTTTACAGCGACTACGCAACTAAAACACTGAATAGTAAGAATGCCTAATTTTCAGGTCTTCTTATAATAAAAAATGCAGAAATCCCGTCTCCTTTAATAAAATATAATAGATAATATAGTTTTATTTTTCACATTCTCTGCAACTAAATTTGTTTCTTTGTTGCACTCTCATTTCTATTTTCTATCTTGTAACAATTTCTATTTTTATAGAATTAAAGAGCGCACTTTTTATTTTTTATGTGTGTACCAATATTTTTTAATATTTTCATGATAAAAAAACATCGCGAAAGTATTTCATGATAAAAATGAAGTTTTATCAGTGTAACAATCATCAAAAAGTTCCTGCCCAAAACAAATTCATCTGTTTATTCTCAAATTTTGAGAGATTAAAAAATTGGTATAAAAATGTGCCTCTCAAAATTAAATTTAAGTTATTTCAAGATTTATTTTTTTACATTTAAAAAAAATATGACTCTTTGCGAATACAAATCTGATGTTTATGATTCACTTGGTGACGTCGCAAAGATGGCTGAAATGGTTACAAAAGAAGAAATAAACGGAATTGGAAAAATTATTTTAGAGTACGTTTTATAAAATTAAACGTTGCAAAATAAAAACTTGAAAAATTACTTGATTACTTTTTTCTTTAAATATTCCAATAAATAAATTTAATATTATTTCAGAAATGGCTACGGTAATCAAGTTATGGTTGTATTGGCTCATCGACATCATGATTTAGCTTCAAATGAAGTTATGCTTGAACAAAAAGAAAAGGATGTTCGAGTTTCAAAACCTATTGAATCAAAAAATCTTCCGATCAATGCATTTCCCAATATTATTTTTTACGGAGGAAATAATAATTGGTATCCAATTGGATACGGTATGTCAAAAAAATTTGAATTTTAATATATTTTCTGTAAATATACAAAGTTTTAGGTATTGATGAAAAAATTGATGCCTGGAATGATGAAAAGTTTTTAAAAAGTATTGCAGCATATCTCATCTTGAACAATCTTCAAGATAAGCTTACCCTTACTTTAAAAAGCAAGGATGACGAAGAAAAGAAAGATGGTGTTCACTTTGTTGAATACAATTATCAAGGTATGATTTTATAATTTATGAGGGATTAAATATAAAATTTGTAATAATTTCAGATACTCGAACAAGTGTAATGCATTCTACTGCAGATAAAAATGCTGTCAAAAATGCCATCAAAACAACATACGGATTCAACTTTGGACCAGAGGGTCAAGTTGAAGGGTATTGCTTTGCACAATGCATTCCAAATGTTGATGGAAGAGGTGGATGCATTTATAAGGAACATACAAAGTGTTAAATTTACTACGGCCTTGTTTCTATAATCTTCTAATACATGTTATTCTTCATCCAAGCACATTTATTTATATAATAAAATATTTTTAACAGACTCTAAATAAATTACTTCAATAATGCAATTTTTTTTCTATGAATTTTTTGGCGATCAACTTTCTACAGATGACAGAAGATCGATTCATATATTACTTGAAATATATAAATCGATCTTCTCAAAAGATCCAAATACTTTTACGGTCAATATATTATAGTTGACAATAACATTATAAATTGATATTAATTATAATTTTTTAATAATAAAATGTTTTGTGAAAAAAAGCTTGAATTTAAATAAAAAAACTTTAAAAAGGATTTTAGTTACAAGTCCGCAAAGTTTCATTTTGATATATCTAAAAGACAATTCAGGCCGTTGAATTGAACTCCTCTCTGTTTTAGCCTTTTTCAACCCTTTTTTGATTTTTCAGATGAAAAACGCATTTAGGACCCTTATTTCAATTCAAGAAGAACTTCCTTCTTCTTTTTTTTGTAGTTTAGTTGTTGTAGTGTGACACAAGAAATAATTGCATCATCAAAAAAAACGTTATATTTTCACATTTTTTTGTTAATTACATTTTTTATTTAAATTGCTCATTAAAGTGTAAAATAACATAAATAATAATAAAATAAATTAATGTTTAAAAAACGAAGAAAAAAATGAAATTATAAATAATATTTTTTTTATTTAAGAGATGTTCCAACAGTATTTGTACGATTTGAAGAAGATTTTGCAATTGTTGAATTTTTGCTATTAACTAGTTGTTGAACAGCCGAAACAACAATTGAATCAGATTTAATTAAACCAAATGTTGCAGCAATATTTAATCGAAGAGATTTATTTGCTAAAATCATAAACCAAATTGGCGTTAAACAGCAAATATCTGCAATGCCATTTTGAATATCATACATGGCATCAATAAATCTTTGATCATCGGATGTTCGACGGATATACTGAAAAATGAAAGGATATAAAAATTCGATTTTTCAAAATCTTGACGTGATCCCAACAGTCTTGACTCTAAAGTACAAAACAGGTGTGCCACGGCAGCCCCATTTGTAGAAGAAAAAAGAAAGCAGACTGCGCGCAACCTGAACCAAAAAGCCACTTTTTTTTCAAAAAAAGTGCTTTTTTGCTGCAACCCACTTTCCGGAAATATTATTTTGGATCTTTTGAAAGCTTTCCTTTTAGGTCTGCCGTGGTGCACTCGATCTTTTAGTCAACTACTATTCCATTCTTTCTGTTTAAGACCGTTCAAAATTTACCTGTTGAACACAATAAATCATATCTGAAGCAAATACAACCATTGCATAAAACGATAATTTAATATCTTGTTTAGAAGTCTTTTTTTGAGAAGTTGGAGTAAAATTATCTTTAACCAATTGAAGAATTACATAACAGTTAAATATCAGCGAACATGATGCAGTTCCAGTTAACAAAAAGACCGTGAATCTTGAAGCACTCATCCATGAAAAAATTTCTGGATGTCCAGTTGCATAATTCCAAAGCCCATTTGGATCACTTGAATATTTTGGTTTCAAATAAATATCTGTGAATGGCACATGCCACATTAAAAAGCATGGAACAATTAAACAAATGCCAATAAAATATGAAAGCCATTTTCTCCAAAATGCATTATAATGAATTTTTAAAAGAAAAACAGTAAATCGATTAAATGAAATAAAAAAGTTTAGCAAATGTGCAACATTATATGTATACCAAATTCCAGTTTGTAAAAATGTTACAAAGAATGATCGAGAACCCCATGAATGTACAATCGAAATTAATGCAGGTGTCTGTGGGAATCGAACTTGTAAATTATAGAGTATTGAACAAATTACATTAAAAATTGCAGAAAGACCAAAAATTTTATAAAATGAGCCATAAAATTGTGTTTTAAATTTTGAAATAAACATTACATACAAAATTACCAAATAAAGGATATAAGTTGGAATTAAATAAATATATGGTAAAAGTAATTTTAAATTTGCATAATAAATGGCTTCTGCATCCATCCTTTTATGAACAGTTGTTTACAAGTGAAAACTAAAAAGCGTAAAAATAAAGTTAATTTTTCAAGCTTTTATATACAAAGTATAAATCAAAGAAGAAAGTCACACGCCCTAATTTGAAAAAAAAAACATTACTGTCAAAAAAATTTGTATTTTTTAAAGGCAAAAGTTAAAAGCGCACATGTCCAACCTCCAAAAAATTTATACAAAATTATCATTTTTGCCTGATTTTTAGGGTTGGTAAAAAGTGACATTAAAATTGTACTGTCAAAAAAATTGAATCTCCAACAACAATTTTTTTAAGGCAATTTTTGTATTTTCTCAGTTTTGCCTGATTTTTAAGAAGAAATCATAAAAAAACTCATTTTAAAAAACATCTATTTTGTACTTCAAAAATAAAAAAAAAGTCCTGTTACAAACTGCTTGACAGAACACATTTACATACAAACAAAAACATTCTCACGCCCTTTTAAGCATCTTTAGGAAAGATTCTTTAGACATTACAATTTTTTAATTAATTAACTTCGGTAAACAAACAAAAAACTTTTTTCTTTGTTTATTTAAAAGTGAAAGTAGGTTAAAATTCTACATTAATTTTTGTATTTTCTTTGAAAGTTCTAAGAAAATGAAAATAACGAATAATAAAAAAAATAAAACAATATACTATAAAAAATGAATATAAAAAATATTTAAAGCATTTTAATACAAGTTTTGTTAACTTTTAAAAAATGTCAAAGCATACAAATTTTTTTTCTTATTTCGTTTTCCTGGAGATTTTTACAAAAAATAGCAAATATACTAAATTCCAGAGTGCAGCCAACTGCTCTAAAGTAAATGTACTTTTTTATGAAAACATATGAAAACAATCTGAGCTTTTACAGAAAGTTGGGACAAATAAATTTGATGTATTTTAAAAATCTGTTTTTTAGGGTAGTTGATTTTATTTGTTAACCTGAATTCAGATTTCAGATGTTGCCTTTTATAATATAACATCGATAAATAAACAAATATTGTAAAATTTTGTTTTTCGTCATTTTTGTTTTTTTAACTTTTTGAAGCAATATTTTTCATATTATATCAGTGATGCAGAAATTAACTTAGTTGATTTGTATAATTATTTCCATTTTCAAAAATAATTAAAAATTCTAAAGTTTTATTCTTGTTTTGTTTTCAAAAAGCTAATAAATATGAAATAAAAGCATATACAAATAAAATATTCAAAAAATTTAAATATTAACGACGAAATTTTGTCCCACGATACAACTAAAATGTTTTATGACCAAAAATAAGATAAGAAATATTAATATTGTTTGTTTACCTCGAACATTTTTGCTTAAAAATGGGATGTTGTTTCGAAATTTTTAGCTGAAAGCAGCTGCATTTTTTTCTCTCCACAATTTGCGAAAACAAATCAGTTTTTTAGATATTTAGTTCACTTTCGCAGCTGTAATATTGTGTTGACGCTTTCTGAAAAAAAGCTGGCAATGTTAGACGAAACATAAAATTTCGATGAAAAAAAGCATTCATTCTTCTTTCTTTTTTAAAAATAAAAAAGATTTTTGAATATTTTTAGAGTTTTTAATGTTTGCAAAAAAAGTGATTCAACTTTTTTATAAAAATAATGAGTTTCATTTAATCAGGCCCATCGATTATGATTCTGGAAATGACAAAGGTTATTCAAATAGACATTAACAAAAATAATATATATGAATTTCACAGTAAAATATAAGCATTTATTATTCCAAACACGATTCATTTAAAGCTAATGCTCCGATAAATATTAACAAATTTTATTTATTGACTTTTTTTGTGTTTTTAACAATAGCGACCGGAAATTTCTGCTTCAACAACAAAAAAATTTTTTTCATCAACGGATAAATGATTTTTCCATTTTATACGTTAAATTCAGCAAAAAAATGTCTTGAGATTTATCTCCGTAGTTTTTATTATTGTTTCATCAAATAAAACAAATGTTTATTCTTCTATTTTGTTTGTAAAAATTATTAATTCTGTGAAAATATAGCCAAAATTTGAGTTTCACAAGGGAACCTCAACTTATGTCCCAGCGTTTTTCACCCCAAAATGGGTTTATACGCTTATGCCAAAATTTTAGCGGCGAATGGCCAGAGGAACATCATTTTTTGGCACTTTAAATTGCCAAAAAGTTCTATGTCGCATTATAACATTAAAGTTTTGCGACCTGAAAACGCTGGACCCGTGTTCCAGTGGTGTTCACGTTTGACTGTGACACAGACGTGACCAAAAAGTTCAAAGCCGGTCAAAAAAGTTTTTTTAAATTTTTTTAGATTAAAAGATATTTAATAATTTGTTTGAAATTTGTTTTAAAAAAATGTTGTTTTTTGCGAAGAATTAGACATAACATTGACAAAAATTTTAGCCCTTTACATTGCTTTTGAAATGTTTGTTTCAACTTTTAATAAAGCATTTCCTTTTTTTTTAATACTAGAATATAAGCGGGCCTTCGGCCCGCCTGCAAGTATTTTTGCAAAAAAACAAAAGATAAAGTTTACAGAGTCAATAACTCGTTTAAGCCCAAAATCAAATTATAAAAACAACAAAATTTTATTTAAAAAACAAATGAAACAAAAATTTGACAATGACAGTAACACCAATAAAGAAATTACATTAAAATAGCAACTATTGATATGCAAATGAAAGAGCCGTTGTAGTGCTTGAATAATATTGACGATATAATTCTAAACAGAAGATAAGATCATCAAAAAATTCAATATTAATAAGATGTGCAACTTTCGAAAGTCCAGCAAGAACAGGTTCAAGCAGTTTTGTGGTTGGCATTCTTTTCATTGAATAATATCGATGATATAAAAGCGGTAAGAGCACGGAATATACAGATTTGAAAATGAATTATCTAAAACGATACTGATAAAGTTAGAAAAATTTTCAAAACGCTTACCTGTAAGGATCTTTCCGGCACATTTGACCAAGAATAATTCAAAGCTGTTCCAATAAATTGAATGGATCATATGCAATCATTGTAACACCAATAAAGAAATTACATTAAAATAGCAACTGTTGATATTCAAATGAAAGAGCTGTTGTAGTTCTTGAATATATTCATAATAAAGAAAGCGGCAAGAGCACGGAAGATATAGATTTGAAAATGGTTTATCTAAAACGCTACTGATAAAGCTTGTAAAATTTTCAAAACGCTTACCTGTAAGAATCTTTCCAGCACATTTGACCAAGAATATTGGAACAGCTTTGAATTAAATTGAATGGATCATTTGCAATCATTGTATCTAAAAACATAAAATAAAATTGAAAATACAAATTTTAAAGAATAACTTACCGTGGTGTTACTGTCATCAGTCCCAAAAAATGTTGCATAACCCCGCAACGGGGGCCACCTTAATGGTGGCATAAATATTAAAAAATATTGTCCATGGAAGGCACTTAAGTCCATGGAAGGCACGTTTGTCCATGAAAGGCACATAAAACAAATATAATAAAATAGATAAATAAATTATTTTTGAATAATTTCTTTATATACATAATTTTTAACTTTTTTATTCAATCTTTGCTTTCCCAAATAAATTTTTAACCCTGAAGCAGTTTTAACTCTGGAACATGCAACATATAATTGACCATGATTAAAAACATCTTTACGTAAATCTAAGCCAATTTTTTCAAAAGTTCCTCCTTGGCTTTTGTTAATTGTCATAGCAAATGCAATTTTAACAGGAAATTGTCGTCTTGCAAGAGTGAATGGATAATTTTCTTCGTTGTAAAGTAAAATCCGATGAATAAATACAGTTTCACCTTTTTTATCACCTGTCAAAATTTTGCATTGTAATGTATGATTTAATAATCCAATAACTAATAAACGTGTTCCATTACAAAGTCCTTCTGCTTGACTCAAATTTCTAATAAGCATAACTACAGTATTCTTTTTTAAATTTAGTTCATGCGGAGGAAGAGATGTTGGATTTAGACTATTAAGATATTCCTGAGTTAATAGCTCTTGTAAAGCTTCACCATCACTTGCAGTATCGACACTTGTGTATCTTTTTTCACCTGCACATGGAAGCAAATCAACAACTTCTTTATTAAGCTCATCAACGTCAGCATTTCTTGCAGATAAAATTGCAGAAGATGCAACATCATCATATCTTTTTTGTTCAATTAAATGCCCAAAAACTTCTTGAACTAAATCTGTTTCAACTTCAAAGCCTTCAGGAAATTCAACATTGTCACAGCTATCATTTAATGTAGCTTCACCAATTTTTAACAAAAAATTAGCAAATTCAACTTCATCTGAATTTGCTCGCATATTTTTTGTCAAAGTTAATGTTTCAAAGTTTTTCCAAAGCTCACTATTTTTTATGGATAAATTTACACATTCAGATCTTGTTCCATTTTTTCGAACTGGCAAAAGTTGTCGGAAATCTCCGCCCAAAAGCAAAATTTTTCCACCAAATGGTTCATCAAGTTTTGTTAGATCTCTTAAAAGACGATCCATAATTTCAAGTGCATATCGTGGAGCCATTGGAGCTTCATCCCAAATAAAAACATCTGTTTCTAAAAGTTTTTTTCCTTGATTCGAATTTGGTGTTATTGTTGAATTGGAATCAGAATAAAGTGGAACTGTAAGCCCAATGTTTTATGGCATGTTTTTCCTTCTGGCAACAAAATTGCAGCAATTCCTGTATAAGCCATTGTTGCAACTTTTTTACCAGATGCTCTTAGCAAATGCCACAAAGTTGTATATGTGTATGTTTTTCCAGAGCCACCTGGTCCATCAAGATAAAAAAGTTTATGTTCATTTTCACCTGAACTTGCACCTTTAACTTTTTCAACAACATCTTTTTGTGCATCATTCATTGAATCAAACATTTGATCCCCAATTTGTTGATCATAAATTGGATCATAAATGTCATAATCTTCATCAAAATCAACATTTTGTGGCATTGTTGGAAAATCTGATAAACTTTTATTTTCAATTTCAAGAATCCTTTGAATTTCTCGATATGCTTTTTTAATTGCATTTTCTTCAGACATATTTCGTGCAAAATCATCAGATAAATCTGATTTAAATGTTTCCCAAAGATCTTGTGGTGCTAAAGGATTACAATGAATTAAAAGTCTGACAAAAAGCAATCTCATTTGGTAAGGCATTAAAGAAAGTTTTGCTTCATTTAATACTTTTTCCCATTCTTTATCATCTTTAATGTAAGCGGTATTTCAAATATTTGAATTCTTTCTGAGCAGTAATTGTCAAAATTAAATGTTTGTTAATCTGTTATTTTCGAATATGCCAAAACACTATGATTTTTCTTTAACGTTTGATATACATTTGCGTTGTTTGACGCTTGTAATCCTATCCGAAATAATAAAATCCGGAAATATTAAATATTTTTCTATTTTACATTTATTAAAGAAAGCCAAAATAATAAAAAAAAAATGTCTTTTGTTTCTCAATCGATGAACGTTCTAAAAAATTCCTTGGATGGAACAGCGATCGGCAAGTGTGCATTTTTAAATGTCAAAAAGTAAAAAAAAATAACACAACCTTTTTTTCTTTTTTGTTGAAGAAAAAACCCACTTTAAAAAAATCTGTTTTTTTAGTTTTTGAAAAAAACTTTTGAAGGGGTCTCTTAAGTTTTGCATATATTTTAACGAAATTTTGCTTGTCCTATTTGAAAACATTTTTTTACTTTATAAAAATTTGTAGCCATTTAATCATTTGAAAAACGCATAAAAACTATAAAAAATGAAACCTTTTCCGTCAGTGATCTCTGCACAAAATTTTGACAACTGAAGACAAATTGCAGGTGTTTTTTTAACAAAGCCATTTAATAAATTTTATGAAATTTTTTAAACCTGTCCTTTTACACTTCTTATAAAATCACTTTGTCATTTTCCATAAAAAAACCCACATAACATCTGCTGATGTGAGGTGTTTTTATACATCAGCATTAACCAAAATTTAATTCCATTTCCTAATATTCTGTAAAAAAGTAAAGCTTTTTATTTTCAAATTTAACTGAATTTATTTTAACCAAAAAATAATTACATTTTTTTATTTTAACACCCAAAAACAGAAAATCAACATTTTTTGCTCTTTAATTTTTAAACATTTTTGGTGCAAAAATTTAAAGTCACATTTTTTTATTTTAAAGCATCGGAAAATTTTTACGTTTGTTTTTACTCTCAAAAAAGTAAAATGGAATCAGTTTCGTTAGAAATTGTAAAATACTCATATTTGCTTGCATTTACGCTTACATGGTTTTTTAATATTTTATTGTTGTATTTAATTTTGCATAAAACAGAAAATCATATGAAATCATTTTCAAAACTTCTTTTACAATCTGCAGTGTTGGATTTTATTTCAAATTGCATTTTTTGTGTTGGACAAATTGTAAGTTATTGTTTTTTAAAGGCATTTTAATCTTACTAGTGATTTATCAGAGCCAGTTTTGAAATAAGGAATTTAACCAAATTCCTTTTTTCAAAAAATTGAGTAAAATTTTCAACTCTGAATTTAGTGTCAAATTTAAAGAATCACTTATAAGAGTTAAATTTTTGCTTAAATTTTTGCAAATCATTAACACATTTGTAGCAACTTGAAATTGATGGCTCATTTGCATTTCAAAGAAGTGGAGCATCATTTTCAATTTTACCAGGAAAATTACAATGCATTTATATTCCATTGGTTGCAACATTTTATATTATTTCATATTTGCCAATTCCATTTCAATCAGTTTATCGATATTTTATTATTTGCAAGTAAGTTTTTACTTTTATAAAGCTTACCATAACGAAAAGGGATATATCATATCTGTAAAAATTTGTTTTTATGGCCAATGCCGACCATAAAATTGTTTCAAAATGTTATATTTTCTTCAAATGTTCAACAGCATTTGAATGAACAAAATTTGTTAAATTTAAATTTTAAAAAGCCAATTTAATTATCGGAAATTTAATTAAAAACGGAAGTATAATTTTTTTGTTCTGAATGGCCTCATAACTGTTTCATTGATTTATTTCTATACATTTTATTAGAAATGATATTAGTTTTGTCACACCTCTTCAAAACTTTAGCTCACAGATGAAAGAGTGAAAAAACATGTTAAACTTTTTTGAATATTAAACTATTCTGTGACTTTCCAAAAACAAATTTATAAAATTAAAAAAACCAAACTTCAACATATTACTTGACTTTGTCACAAATTTGTGTTAATAAAAAATTTAAAAAAATAAAAATAGTCAAATGTTGAAAAAAAAATAAAAATGTAGCCAAAATTGAGTTCATAAAATCAGCTGCACTATAAATAATTGCAGTTGGGTTCTTTAAAAAAGCAAAGTCACAGATATGGTAAAATCTGAGGTATTTTTTTTTCATAATTAAGATGAGTTTATGAAAAAATAATGAACACATCTTAATTAATGTGTTCATCGTTTTTTTCTGGATTGAAAAATAGCATATATCTTGTTTGTATAAGGGGGTTCCATAAGTTCGTGCCGCGCTTTTAACGTTTTTTCTCGGGAAGAACAGAACGCCAACCAATAAACCGCGGCACGAACTTATGGAACAACCTTAAAATTGTCAAAAAGGAGTGTTCTGTTTAAATAACAATAAAAAATTAAAAGTGAAATATTCAAACTAAAATTCAATAAAATATATTAAAGCTCCCAAAATGACCGTTGAAACAAAGAAGAAAGTTCAGATTTTTGCAAAAAGAAAAAATTCTTTTGACTCTTTTTACGTTTTTATGTGACGACTGTCTTGTTTCATGAGAACTTTCAAAAAATTGAGCATCCACAACGCGTTTTTCATCAAAGATCATTAAATGACATGAAAAAACGGCAAAACTTATTTCAAAATCTGTTGTTTTTGTTGCAACAATGATTTGAAGCAAACTTAAAATAAATGTTTTTAAAAGTTGTAAACGTAAAAATTTATGCATCATAAAGTGCATTTTTTTCTAATATCTATTTTCTTTAAAAAAATGTAAATGTGTTTTTTTTTTTAATTTTAAATAAAAATTATTTTTTGATCCCACAACTGAAGTCCTTGAAGATTAAGCACTACCCTTTTCGATTTTTAAATTTTTAACGAAGATGTATTTTCCTCCAAACCTTTTAATTTAAACATTCATTTTTGTTTGTTTTAAAAAAAAATATCATGAAACAGCAATGACATTCTTTAATGACATTTTTTAAAGCAAAAATATGCCTGGTTTTTGATTTCCAATGAAATTGTTTTTTGTATAACGGAGATGAAAAAAAATTTACTTTTTTTTCGTTGGCAGATGATTTCTTATTTCAAAATATTTTTTAAAAATAGCTTGATATGGAACATGCATCATTTTTGAAAAATTCTACGAGTTTTCGAAATTTTTCATATTGCATTCTAAAAATTTTCTTACTTATAAAATTCTGGTAAAAATACATGAATAAAAATATTCAAAAAAATAGAAATTTTTTAAAATAAAATTTTTGCAATGGCTAAAAAAAGAGAAAAGAAAAAATATTTTGTTTTAGCAGCAAACGTCTGGCTTTTTTTGAAGAACTATTGCACCAAAAAAGAAGTGACAAATGTCTGTTTATGCAAAATAAAATCGCAATTTCGAAATGAGTTTTTTTCTTTCAACGTTAAACATTTATTTGTATATTGTAGTTTTTTAAAACAATAAAAAAAGTTTTCTAGAAGCAAAAAAATTCCACTGTCATATATTATTCCACCTTATTTATTTGCTTTAACATTAATGATTGGAACAGGATATTATTATTTTGTTGAATTTGAACCAATTTATGCAAATATTGAAAATGTGAAAAGGCTACAAAAATTTCCATTTTGGAAATCTGCGTCAAATATTGAAAATTTTTGTGTTGGAAGACTTGTAGGTTTAATGCTTTGCGTTTACTGATAAATCAGTGTTCAATTTAAGCTAACAACAAATGTGTACTTTTTTGCTGGAGCAATAAATTTAATTATGTCAATTGGATTTGGAACATTAATTTATACTTCAATAAAATCATATCAATTTATAAAATCACATAAATTTCAAATGTCACAAAAGACTGTTGAAATGCATAATCAACTTGGGCGAAGGCTTATTTTACAGGTTTATTGAACTTAACAGTATCCCGAATACTATATAATGACAAAAAATTTTTAGGCAATTCTCCCCCTTATAATTTCAATTAATACAATTGTAATTAGTTTACTTTCATATATAATTGAAAAATATGATGGTGGAATATTTATTTTTCTTTTTTTACCATATTCTTGGATTCCAATTATAAATGCAGCAGCAACAATTTATTCAATAAAAAGTTATCGAAATGCTGTACTTTCATGCTTTAAATTTCAGCGTTTTCTCCCAAAAAGTATCAGAATTAAAGAAAGTAGCACAAAATATACTGCAAATAACCATGGAATTGCCACAACAAAATTTTAACAACATGAAACTTGTTTTGTAAACTTTTCTTCTGCATTTAATGAAACAAACGTGTGTCTTCAATAAAAAATAAAATTTTTTAAAATAACGTTGTAACATTCATTTTAGTGACAGGCATACCCCCTTTCAAATTTTAAATATATTTCTAGTATTGTTCTATCCTCTTTCCTATTATAATTATAATAGGAATGAGGATATTAATATTCCGTTTAAAACATTCAGGAATGATTAAATAAAAAAATAAGATTATTTAAAGGCTGAAAAATTATTATTATTTGTATGTTATAGGGTAGCTTTGCAAAGCGGAAAATCTATTTATGGAATTTTTTGTGTGGGAGCGATACTTTTGTCTTTGAGCAGCAGCTGTGTTTACAAACCCTTGGTTTATAGCTTTTTTATCCGATAAAAAGAAATACGTGGCGAAAAAGAAACAACTTTTTATTTTCAAGCTTGTGTTATGCATAAAATCTGATAAAATTTCGGTTGAATTTTTGGTGCCAATACAAAAAAGTGTTAGAAATTCGGCTCCAATTTCGTTTATTCCACGTCAAAGTTGTTCTTCAACCTTACTTTTACAATGACTGATATTCCCAAGAAGTTAGTTATTGTTGGTGATGGTTTTTGTGGTAAAACTTGCCTTCTGTTTGCCTTTAAAACGGATAAATTTCCTGATGTTTATGCTCCAACTATTTTTGAAAATGATATAGCTGATATTGTAATTGATGGAAAAGTGATCGAATTAGCATTGTGGGATACTGCGGGTCAAGAGGATTATGATCGACTTCGACCATTATCATATTCCAACACGGACGTAATTCTTATTTGTTTTAGCATTGATTCCTGCGATTCCTTACACAATATTTCTGAAAAATGGATTCCAGAAGTTCGTTATTTTTGTCCTAGCACTCCCATTATCCTTGTTGGAAATAAAAAAGATTTACGAAATGATCCGCATATTATTGCAAATCTCGCTCGTAACAAACAAGAACCTGTGAAATATGAACAAGGAGAAACTCTCGCTGAAAAAATTGGTGCATTTGGATATTTTGAATGTTCTGCAAAAACCAAAGAAGGTGTCAGAGAAGTTTTTGAAAAAGCTACTCGAGCTGCTTTACAACATAAAAAAAAAAAGAAGAAGAATCGACGATGCAATCTATTGTGAAGAAAAGTGTAATAGCGTTATAAGTTTGTATTTAGTATTTATTTATCTTTGGATTTTTAATAAAAAATTGCAAGAAGGAATGTATTTGTATAAATAAATATCGCAACTTTATTTACTCACAAAAATAAAAAATACGTTTATCTATTTTATATTCATTTTCTTAAAAATCAATGTTTCTCTTTTTTTACAATCCTTTTTACTGATAAAAGTTTTCATCTTTTGTTCATTTCGATTGATTGCTTTTTTTTCTCATTTTTAAACGTCATTTTTTACAATGGTTTTCCACGTTGTAATTTATCCGTTATGGGGTGAAGCTTCAATTTTTAACACATTTAACGAAGAATCTGTAAGAATAAAAGTTCATTGTGGTAAATTAATTTCTTTGTTGAATTTTGTTATTTGTTTAAAAATTTTTAGTAAAAAATGATGAATTTCACAAAGTTGATTCAATGTTCAAAGAAATTAGTGCAACAAATCCCAATGAATATGGATGTGTTTGTATTTGTTTAGATTCAGATTACGGTAATGAAATTCGAAAGAAGTTTATTGATTCTGGTTTATTTTATGGATTTAAAAAAGTCGAAATTATTTCAAAGTTAAAAGCTGATTATTTAAATACAGTAGCACAATCAAATTTTACTGCATCTTGAAATGGTGTAATTTGGATTCTAGATCATTCAAATCGCTGTTTCTATTGTTAATATTCATATACAGCGTTTATTGAAATATTTTAATTCGCTTTTAAAAACAAAGTTTATTTTGCCTCCATATTTTAACAAAAAATATATCAACACAATTTTTTAGTTTCATTTGTGTTTGTTTAAGTTTGTCAAAGGCATTCCACGATTTTTTTTTATATTTCACCAAAACAGAAAAAGAAAGCGAAAACCTTTTCTTCCATCTTTGACCAAGAAAACTGAATATTTTTAGTCACTTTTTAGGAAAAAAATGGCTGGTTTTGAATTTTTTTATTAATGTTTGACTTACTACTGCAAATTAATTTTTTAATAGAAAAATCTCGCACTGAAATTAGGGACAAAGAAAATGCATCCTGAGATCACAAATTGGATTATAGTTTCATTTGGTTGATGCAGCAAGCAATATTTTAAAAAATTTGGAAAATAAAAATTTTCGTTTAGCCAATTGTATTCTTTAAAGAAATAATTTCACACTCCAAAAAAATGAAAGGCTGCATTTTTTGTCGCTTAAAAATTTTGTCGTTGATTTTTTGAAATATTTTTCATTTCATTTTTGTGGTTCCATTTTTTCTGCAACTTTTTGCTCTTTAAAGAAAAATGCATAGAAAATTTGATTTTGTTAAAGGAACAAAACTGTCTACTGGTACAACATTGATCAAATTTGGAGAAAATGTTGAATTGACTGCTGTATATATGGAAAAATTTGAATATGAATATCATTGTTTTAAAATTGAAAATCCAAAATTAAATTTTGAAATCACGAAAATTTCTTACACAAGTTACTTTGGTGAGTATATTTATAAAAAATGCGATTTTTATAAAAATAAAATTCCAGGTGAAGAATGTGATATAACCAACAGATATGATAAATCAAAGAAGACTTTTGTTACAATTACTTCACCAAATTTATTTACATATACATTTTATATTTCTGCAAATATTCAATTAAAGCCTGATCATTTTGCTATTTATCAACTTCGTATTCCTGGTGATGAATTTAAAAATTTGAAAAAAATTTATTAAAGCTGAAATTGTATTACCTAATTATGATAATTCAAAATTTACATATTATGTTAAGAAAATTTCTTCGTCAAAGGTTGAACTTCTTATTCAAAATCGATATGGTTGAAATTCAAGGTAAGAATTTTAAAACATTTTTATTAAAAGTAAAGAACAAACAATTCTTTATTTTAGGCAAAAAAGGCAATTTTAAAGCTGAATATGAAAGCAAAAAAGATATTGATGTTGATATTTTTTTTGGACAATCATAATTAATGAAAAAGATTGCAACTTCACCACAAACAAAAGTTTCAAAGAATGAAGAAACAAAGAAAGTTCAAAAAAAAAACCATTTCATAATGCTGCAATTAATGAAAGTCGTCCACAATCAAGACTCGAAACTCCAATTCCTTTTGAATTACAAAATGAACCAAAATTGTCAAATGATATTTTTCCGGATGCTTTTTTAGTTGCTTCTGATAAAACAAAAATTCCATGTCGTCGTTGCGTTCTTGCTAAATTCTCAAATGTTTTTTTTTCCATTTTTATTCTGAATCCCTTAATAATATTAATTTTTTAGTGAAAAAATTATTGAACTTTAAATGAAAGTTACAAAAACTAAAAAAATAATCACAAAAAAATGTGATAAAAACATATGCATTTTCCACAGGAAGATCAAAACTGTTTTGAAAAATCCAAAAAGTCTTCGCTGTCGAATTATTTTTTATTTATATTTTATAAAAGACAGACCTTTGATTAATGAATTACTTGTTATCTTTCTCTTAAAAAAAAAAATTGAAATGTCAAATCTAATCTAATAAAAATATACAAGCGTATACTGTAGGTACGATAAATGGATGATTATAGTGGACTGTAATTTTGTATTTTTTACTTTTCTGAAAATGGTAAATTTTTAACTGTTTTTTTTTTTAAATTCCTTGACAGATTTTCTATTTCTTTCAACAAACGTATTAAATTCAAATATTTAATGGAGGTGGTAAAATTGATAAAAAAAAGAACATAAAATCAAACTATAAGCTTCTTTTTTTCAAAGACAAAGCTTTTTTTGCAATCTTCATGGTCTCATTTTTCACACATTTTTATCGCAGTTCTTTGGTTCTACTAATATGTTTTTGAAATTAAAACAATAGAGTACAAAGTGTGAAACGGAACTGACAATTAAGCTCTTTGGCTTAATTGTCAGTTACATTTAAATAACCTCGATAAACGTTGTTTTATTTTAAAATTTGACTTTTTTAAAATGGAGTTTAAATTTTTGACTTTAATTTTTATTTGTTTGATTTGTTTTGGAAAATCTCAACAAAAATGTGAAAATTTATTAAATATATTTTCTGATGCTTCAAATTCATTATCGGAGAATCATTTTACAGTACGCTTTTTAAATTTTTCATTTTTTTAAATTTTATATAACAAAAAATTTCAGATTCAACAAACATTTATTTCATTTATAATTCAAAATATTAACACTCTTAAAAAAGTTGAATATGATAAATATGCAGAATCTGATTCTGAAATAATTATTCCATGGGATTCAAATATTTCAAAATCAGAATACATAAATACCATAATTCAAACAAAACAATCGAATAAACCAGTTTCAATTTATCGAGCTTTTCAAGAACTTTCATTAGCTTTATCCGATCATACACTTCATTTTTCGTCTATTATATTTATTACCGATACTTCAAACGATGATGAAATTAATAGAGCTATTGAAACTTATAAACATTTGTTAAAACCAAAAATTTTTTTGACGCTGATTGCAACTGGCGATAAAGCTTATGTTAGCAAACTTTCAGCTTTTGAAGTAAAAGTTTTTGATTGGACAGATTTAACAAAGCCTTATCCGATTGGATGGGATTTAAATGTTGCACAAGGATGTGTTGGAGCAATGACAACAATACCATCGACTTTGGCACTATCATCAACAAAAACAACACCTCAACCATATATTCCATGTGCTGGAAAAATTACAATTCTTTCAGATACATCCAATGTTTTATCTACAACTAACTTTCAAGTAGACCCTCATGTAACACCCTTTACCCTCAACATTGATAAACATTTTTAGAAACAATTAAATTTTGCATCTTCATTTTCGGCCCACGTTTCAAATCTTGAACGAATTCAGTACGGCAGTTATTCATCCGAAGCCACTTTAATCGCTTACAAATGGAACCACAAAAATACAGAATCTGAACTTCAAACAGCAATAAAAAATACAAATCAAAGCCAAAGCGCAATCGAAAGATTAGGAAATGCAATGCAAATTTTATCTCAAAATAATGGCACAATTCAAACTGCAATACTTTTTGTGGCAGATACTTCTTCAAATTTTGATATTTTAAAAGCTTATAGCATTTATAAAACTGTCTTAAAAGATTCGATAAAAATAACTTTTATTTTGGCCGGTGAAAAAGCAAACGCTGAACCATTGTTTCAATTTGGTGCAACGGTTTTTGATTGGAGAAATATGAATTTGGAAATGCCAAATGAATGGAATGTTTCAAAAGCTTTTGGTTGTTTTTAAAATTTAATGTTTTGTTGTTTAAAAAATATTTTTAATGCAATAAAATATAAAACATTTGAAAGTTATTGTTTTTTTAGGGAAAAAAAATTTTCGTTTATGTATGTTCAACAAAATGGTAAAATACACGTTTGAATCAAGTCCACTCTTTTTGTTCATTCAAAAAATGACTTGGCGTTGTGTTCTTTTTATTTTTTATTTTTTTGTTTAAAAAAACGAAAAAGTGAGCATTATCTTTGACGACTGAGCCTAATCTTACATTAATTTTTTATGCTTTTATTATATACATAAAAATAATCAGGGAAAAAAACTGAGTGGGATAGCAGCGAGCTTTTTTTAAAAAAGTATTTGAAAAACGAAACCAATAATCAAAGATGATGCTCATTTTTTCGTTTTTAAAAAAATTTTTCAAACAAGAAACGACAAAAAGAAAAAGAACACAATGCCAAGCCATTTTTTGAATGAACATCTGATTCAAACGTGAATAATGTAGCTTAAAATCGATTAAAAATATACTGAAAAAACTTTATTACTGATTAAATTTGTTATTAAACAATGAAAAAAGAATAAAGGTTGAAAAAATTTAATATAACCACAAAATTTACAGTAATGATGTATTAATATTGGATAACATATCACAAGACAAGAGTTATATATCAGGAATTACAATTGTGCAGAAAATAATCCATTCTTTGGATCAATAATATATAAAACTCTCTTCTCTGAATCAAATGCAAACTCAGCATTTTCTGCTTCCTTTGGAACTTCAACACCTTCAATCTTTTGCCATTCAGGCTCAGAAGAAAATGCTTTATCAAGATTCCAAACTTCACCAATAAATTTTCGGTCAGTCATTCCATGTTGTGCATTTCCACAAAAATGTAGCCATTGATCATCTCCAACAAGTGACGTCAATTTTGCACCCATAAATGAAAAATTTGATGGACCTTCTTTAATTTCAATTCGTTTAAAATTTTTATCTTCAACAGTTAGGCGATCAAATTTTGTTGGCTCCCATCGAACAAGGCAACCACCACGGGATGCAAATTCAAGGATAACTTGATTGTTATTTACTGCGGCATTTGTTGGGATTAATAGTGCTGAATTTCTTTCTTTTTGAGAATATTTTGCAGCTGAAGAAATTGAAGCTTGTTTGGCAGAGAAATCAATGAAAATTTTAAAGAGATGAAGGTTGCCTTCAATGGAAGCAATGAGAATACGGCTATTATCAGGAAGTGTACCATCAGCAAGAATTAAACGTTGCTTAAATGTTTCATCTTCATGTTCAGCTTTGACGGATACGTTCTAAAAGTTAATATAGTATTTGAGTTAATCTAGTTTTATATCCTCATTGACAATCAACATTTTGTCGAAGCATCATGGAAGTTGTTTATCAATGATAAAATAATTTCTGCTTAAAACTTACTTTAAATTCATTCCACATAGTAAATTGTCGTTCATTAACATCAAAAACTGCCAACTGTAAAAATTCAACCTTTCCCAAATTTGAATATAACAAACAACAAATTTTATTTTGATGTACAAAAACCAATTCATCAACATTTTCTTCCATTGTTAAAGCATTAAATTCTTCAACTTCTGACCATTTTTGAGTATTTAAATCAAAATACACTGAATATCCACCTTTATGTGTTACATGTTGTCCACCATTATATTTTGGTTGGTCATGAACTAAAAAAAGATATTTAAAAGATTAAAGATTGTAGATAAAAGTTTAAAAACAAACATGTCCGGAAAAAAAGCCATAATTTATCACTTGTTAAAAGTGTATAGTGTTCTTCAGATTCAAGCTTTGGATAATCTGAGATACGATTAAAAGACATATTTGAATCCGAAATAAATAGTGGAAGAAAAAGTTTTAATAAAAAGAATAAACTTTTCAAGTATTCCGTAATGATGATTTTTTATTGTTGATTTGGAAGAAAATTGAACAAGTTCTAATAAAATTAACAACTTATGCCGTTGTTGCTTAACAACCACCAAAAAAGTATAGGATAAAACTATAAAAAATGAACTTTCAACACAAAAAGTAAGATTTGAACAACGACAAAAAACAACGAGGAAATAAAATTTTTAAAAGAAGCAAAAAATGACAAAACTTAAAATGGCCACGTCGTCATATATAAATAGTCAGCAGGGAAAAATAAAAAAATTTCGCAAACATTGAATTACTTTTTTTTCCTCTTTTCTTTTCTCTTTCATAGCCTGGTACTATATTTTTAGCTCCACCCTTCTTTCCTTTGTTTGATTCAACACGGTGAATCACCAACCGCAAAGAAAAAACATATTAGAACAGACAACAGTCTAAATAAAAAACAAAAATAAAAACTTGTATTTTTAAAAAAAGTTAATGCAAAACATAAATTATGTTGCACTGCCGCAAATTGGTACCAAGTAAGGGGTGGGAGGTTTCCTTGGGAGGTTTTCAAAAAATCTGATTTTTATTACTCTAGTATAAATATAATTTTTTCACCTTAAATTTGGCACAAAGAGGGTTTTTCTGTTGATTATGGTGCATAATCAACAGAAAAAAATGTTTCCTTGTTTCTGCCTCATCTGTTTTTTATGAAACATTGAAAAATAATTTTGTTACCGAAGTGATAATCACAGATTTCAAAGTCAGTGTTGTTAAAGCAGTTGTTGCTTATTGTGAAGGTGAAGATATGATGTTTTTATTAAATTTGCGGAAAGTCCACTTGGACTTTTTGCATTTGCTGAAAAATATGAAGTGAGAGCCTTAAAGGTAAAATGTATCAATATTCTATCAATATTATTTTGGTTTTTTTTAAATGCAAAAAAATGTGGATAAGTTTGTATGAAGTTCCCTATAAGGGCAAGTCAAGGCAGAAACTCATTTTAAGCTTAAAATGCTCAAATTTTCGTCATCCATAAAGGACATTTTTTCTAACAATCGAGTATTTTTGGCCCTTTTTGGCATAAGCGAAAATTTTATATCTCAGAATTGGCTGAAACTTTTTTCTAGGGGTTATTGAGGCCAGGAACACGATTTCCATCATAATATTCAATGTTTTTCAAGTGGATTTTGAGATACAGTATACCGGCTCCAGAATTCGAATTCTGGAGCACGTTACTAGAAAATTACAAAAGTGGTATCATTTGATAGCCCTGGACTCGGTGAGTCAGGAAAACCCAAAATAAACATTCTTAACACAGTTTACGATTTTTTACGAATTTTAAAAGGTCTAAAATGGCCCAAAATTACAGTAATCCAGTATCCCCAGAATTCGAAAGAAGTGGTTTTTTTTTCATGTACTACCAGTCATTACATTTCTGATAATTTCGATTTTTTAGGATTTAAACTTCTTTACTCGTTTTTTGGTATAAATTTTGATGATGAAGCATGATTGACTGTTTTGAAATAATTTACTCATCCAAAAAATATAAAAATAAAATATAAACAAAACAAAATTATTCAATATTTCGAAGTCTTTGACGAAGTTCTCGAACTTTATTTCGATCTTCTTCAGGTAAAAGTGCAATTTGATCATCACTTAATTGTAAAAGTTGTACAAGAAGTTGAGCAGATTCCTCATCATCTTCATCTTGCTGTTGTTGTGTAGGTTCATTTTGTTGTTGCTGTTGTTGTTCTTGTACAAGTGGTTTAGGGGGATTACGAAGTAGGGTTCTATGTGATGTTACATTGATATGATCCGGTAGTGGAGCGGGTGGTTGATATGGTGTTGCAGATACTGTAAAAAAGGGTGTTTTAGGGAAACTTACTAAAGTTTGGTCCATCTTTATCAGCAGTTTTTTTATAAAATAGAAAATCAAGACGTGGAAGAAGGGAAACTTACTAAAGCTTGGTCCTTCTTCATCAGCACTTTTTTTATAAAATGGAAAATCAAGACGTGGTGGTTCAACATGTAACATTGAAACAGCATCTCGAGCATTAATCGTTCTCATAACAACTGATAACTAAAATATATTTGTGTTAGTGTAACCCAATGTGAGGGGGAATGAGATGATGTATTATAGGTCTCCGGGCTAAGCTTATATAGTGCCATAAGGGGGGGGGGACGGTTACATTTAGGAACCTGGTTACAATTTTAAGGGAATCGGTTACATTAAATACTAATAAATAAATAAACAACTACGAACTTGTAAAAGTGCATAACTCAATTGTGGATTTGTTGCAAGTAACTTTCTACACATTTCCGGATCATTTCTTGCCATTTCTTTCATCTCTTTCATAATATCAAACATTTTTTCAGCTGGAAATGTTGTAACTGTATGAGTAATTGCTTCTAAAACATGTTCAGGTTCAACTGGTGGACCATATTGACCTTCTTCATCTTCAAATCTTTCTGGGCCACCTTCAACGGTACAAGTTTGTGAAAGAAATTCTTCAGGGCCATGCTTTTCATTTGCAGAATTTACAGCTGAATCTACTTTTAAATTTCTTCCATGAAGCTCAAATTCATTCAAGTTTCTAATTGCTGCTTCAGCAGTTTGAACATCTTGATATTCACAAAATCCAAACCCTTTTGGCTTTCCAGTATCTCGATCACGAACAAGACGAAATTTAATTACATGTCCAACCCAAAAAACTTGTTTTAAAAAATAAAGTAATGAAGCGAAAAGCTTACAGTTTTAAATAATTCTGTTAATTCTTCTTCTGTAACAGCATATGCAATATTTCCAACTAAAAATTTACCGTTTACATTGGGAAGAAGTAATGATATAAAACCATTTACCAAAAACTGAACGAAGTGATTGTTCAGCTGTATGTCCAACATGATGCTGTTTACCTTGAAATTGATTCATACTAAAAATTATAAATTAACGATCCTCGAATTTTTTTTATGTAAAAAAATTTTTGTGCTGCTGTAAAAGCCGCGACTCTTATCTATGGGATAACTGCCTAATAAACGCCGTCTATATACTGACAAGGGACCGTTTTTAGATGACACCCGGGGATTTTTGAGGGCATATGTGCATTCGATAGTACCTGCTGAGGTATGAAAAACCCCAAAGGCTTTTGTGCCCTTTCGGGTTTTTACAGAAGTTGCAGGATTCTAAAGTCAAAAATCCACGACCCGGGGGTAGTGAGTTAAGGAAAAAAACGTAGGTGTCAACTGAAAAGGTTCCCTTGTGAATAGAAAAAAATGCTGCATTTAAATTCAAAAATTAAGCACTTTAATTAAAAATTTGTTTGTTTTGCACTAAATAAAACATTATGACCATTTTTTCCAAAATTATAATTAAATCAAATTTTGAAAACTAAACAAATAAAATAAAGTGAAACAAGAAAACATAAACGTGAATATAAATGGGAATAAAATTATTGTTTATTATGGAAACTGCAGAAGTGCCATTATTATAATGGATATATTAACTTAATTTATTTGATTTGGATTAAGTAAATGTTGGGATGCTTTAAATTGTGAAACTTCTGGCTTTTTTATTTCATAACTTTCTTGCTGCTGTCTTGGAAATTCAAATGAATTCTGTAAATAAATTTTTTGAGTTTAAATAATATATTACGGTATTATTTTATACTTGAATAACAGAAATTGAATCAATAAATGATTGTTTTGCATTTTTTTTGATTGAATTATATTGTTTTAAACATTCTTTTGTACCATCAAATGGATCAGATGCAGAAGCTTCATTTAAATTTTTATATGTTGAAATGTGAAGGGATAAAGTGCTGCTGCTGCTGCTGTTTTTGATATATTTCTTATATTCATCGTCTTCTTTTTCAGAATCAGTAGAAATAAAAGTTGATGATTTATTCCATAATTGAATATTACTGATCGCTCCGTCGGTTTTTAAATAATCTAACACAATTTTGTTGAAGTTACAATCCTTTTCATTTCATGAGTTTTACTTCTTCAAAAAATGTTTAAAAATCATATATTTTCAAGATTAAAACTTTTTTATTAATCTTTGAAAAGGGATTGCAGCATTGATTTTACCGTAATTCAAAACTTTTTTCTTTTCAATTACAAAACTTTTGGAGGATTTAATAAATGCATTTGAAGAATTTTGATTTCTTTGATTCAAATTGAGATTATTGTATTTTCCATTGAAAGTATCAACATTAAAAGTATTTCGCTTATCATTGAATGGCAAACAATAATCTTTTGTTGTCATCTAAAAAACACTGTACAAAAAATCAAGCTCAAAATTTTTTGTAAAAAGGAAAATGATTTTATAAAAACAACACATTCAAACTTTAAAAAAACATGAAAAAATATGTGTGATTTCATGGACACAAATATAGTTGATACTATCATTTTTGCGGATAAATTAATTAATTAAAACACAATTTTTCATATTAACAAAAAATAGCAACTGCAAAACTTTTACAATTTCACAAAAATTGCGTCATTCTTATTTTTCACACTTAAAAAAACAGCAAAAAAAACAAGCTATCACACATTAAAAAAATTTTTACAGAATATCAAAGTCTCTTATGCGCCGTAAAAAATCATTTTTATTTTCTATTATCAGTCATGTATAAAAACCTGGCCCTCACTAAAACTCGGTCCAATCCAATCCACTAAAGCCCGATCCAATCCACTAAAACCCGATCCAATCCACTAAAACCCAATCCAATCCGGCCCAAGAAAAACATTTGGATTGGATTGGTTTTTGTTTTTCTTGGGCCGGATTGGACTGGTTTTTAGTGGATTGGATTGGGTTTTAGTGGATTGGACCCATACATGAATTGGGGGTAAGTATACTTGGGGGTACGACCAACCGACCGACCTCGAAGAGGTCGGTTTTTAAAATTGTGTATGGTAAAAAAAGAAAAAAATGTCAATTTTTCCTGCAAAAAAAAATTTTTTTTGATTATAATTATTATTATTAAATTTTTCATGTTAAAAACTACTGTCGTATAAAAAATACTAAAAAAACTTTGCATTCATTTTTATTAAAAATTATGTATCATGGAGAAAAAATTTCATTAAAAAAATTAAGATTAGTTAAAAGGATTAGGAATAAAAATGCCGAATCGTCGCTTTCAACATCTTTCACAAAGTTTTCAATAGGACCATCAGAGTGATTGATAACCTTATTTTTCCGTCCTTGCTTGCTGAACATTAGTTTGCGAAATTTACAGGAATTGGGTGTGAATTTATTCACCCCACAGACACAGACCGCGGATGAAAATTTCTTAAATAGAGGCAAAGGGTACGTTGGTTTTTTGGAAATTTTTGGGAAAAAATTTACGGATTTTTTTGTTATTTTGTGGATAATTATAAATTATTTTATCGAATGATTACAAAATAATTGGGAAAGTTGGTTTAAAAATAAAATAATTTTCTAATTGTGTAAATGTACCAAAATAACATAATAATTTTTTTTATGGTTACCTTAGCTTAAAATACTTGTGGGGCCAGCTTGATCTATTCTTTAAAGGTTGTATCAGTAAATGTAGTTGCAATATTTTTAAAGAAATCTTCATATTGCAATCCAATGTTAGAAGTGTTAATTTGAAAGCGTCTTGAAAGAAGTTCATGTTTTTGCTGATTGTTTTCAGGAAAAGTAATTTCCCTAATGTATATGTTACGTCCAGATTGTAAAACCGTCCAGATTGTAAAACGGACGTCCAAGTTGTAAAACGGACGTCCAAGTTGTAAAACGGACGTCCAGATTGTAAAACCATGTAGTAATAGTAATATATGTTAATTAAAAAAAAGTTAATAAGTCAAATGAAGGTAAATCAGATAGTTCTAAGTGATACCTGCTATTAATATCTGCACTTACATGGATTTTACAGCTTATTTCAAACAGGTCATAAGACATTTGGTATATGATAAAAATATGAAACTATTGACTAAAACATATGTTTAAAATCATAACCTTCATTGTAAAAGTATAATAACTCCGAGTTATACTTTTTTTATGCCTAATATAAGTATTTGTTTATGCAAATATAACCATACACTACTATTACTATATGGTTTTACAATGTGGACGTCCGTTTTAAGATCTGGACGTCCGTTTTACAATCTGGACGGTTTTACAATCTGGACGTAACATATACTTCCAACATTTTAACATTCAAGACTTCAAATCCATCAATTTCATCGTCTTCATAATAATGTGGAAGACTTTTAATAAGCTCATCAATGAATTCTTTTCTGAATTGAGTCAAACTTGGCCAACAGTCCTGATCAGATTGACCGTATTGTGTAAATTGGAAGTTTCCTTCAATTACTTCAGCTTTTTCTGAAATATGCTGAACAGTCCCATAAAAATAAACATGGGGGTTCATATTGTAAAAGACTCGTAAATATAACAAAATGATATTTTAACCATTTGAATCCGTGGACGTGTCCCAGATTAAAGCCATCGTAAGACGCTGCTCTTTTAGATAGCTGATTAAATCATTGTGAAGTGCATTTGCGATTGACTGTTGGATTTCTTATGCAGAATATTTACTAAAATGAAATGTTCCACAATCAACGAGAAGAAAAAAATGTGCATAATATTGTAAGCAATGATTAAAAAGCCAAAGAATGCCAGTTGCTTAAAAAAGTTGTCATCCTCGCCTTCGAACGAATAAAAAAATATATACTTAAAAAGCAACTCCAAAAAGTTGCAAATAAAAATATATACACAAAAAACGGAACACGTTAAATATATACAACAAAACTTTAAAAATGGTAAAAACCCAACAGGACTTTTGAAATTGGAAAACTAGAAAAAATTTAACAGGGGGTACCCTGCGAATATAAGGAATTGGGCGGCGCGAAGCGCCGCCGAAAAATTTTTGCAAAAATAGGTCATTACAGACCACATTTTTCCCCAAAAAGGTCGTTACAGACCTATACCGATTTTGAAAAATACTTACCCCCCAATTCATGTATGATTGGACCGGGTTTTAGTGAGGGCCTAAAAACCTTAATTCAAGTTAATGCGTTGTATAAAACCTAAAAATGATTTTTTTATGAGAAATTAATAATTTATTAAAAACAAAAAATATACAAAAAAACTAAATAGCATTTTTACTACCATGATATGTATGAAAAATATACAGAGTACTACAATATATATATCACTTGTAATCAGTTTTAAGAACCCATATTGAACCAGTTGTTAAAGTTGCGACTTTATTAAGCATTGATTTAAAAATGAAAGAATCTGAAGGTTTAATTTCTGATTGGAATTTTGTCATTATTGCATTGGTTGAAGCTTTTCCTTTATTTTGAATAAAGAATGTACGAATTTGATCAGCTAACTTTTCAAATCTATCATTTAATGGTCGAATAATTGGTCTTGAACTTGTTGGCTAAAAATGTTATATAAGTCTTTAAAGTAAAAAGAAGCAACGACATACCTCATCATCAAAACCTTCTGCAAAACCTCTTCTTTGTCGTTCTTCTTCTGTTTTTGTTGCTTTATCCACTTCTTCATCCAATTCCATCATTGCAGCTTTTCGTGCACGAATTTTTGCTAATAAATCTGAACCACTTTTAATACCATCAGCTTTTTTCATTCCACCATTAAAAACTTCTGGCTTAGATTCATCTTCATCATCAGATTTTGTAAAAGTAGATTTTTTAAATCTTGAAGCAGAATTGTTGCCATTAGAAATATTTTTATTTACTTGAAAACGGGATCGAGTTGCAGCAATAAATTCATTATGTCTTCTAAAAAAAGATTACTGTAAATTTAATACAGATAGAAAAAAACAAACTTTTTTGATTGCTTTAAAACTGCCGCTGCCCGCTTTGCGACCGATTCGGCTTCATCTTCAATTAGCTGCATATCAGAAGTTGAATTTTCATTTAATATTTCATCATGTCTTAAAGCAGAATGTACACCAGTGCATGATAGAAGTCGTCCAAGAACATAATCATCCTAAAATTTAAAAAGTTACAGTATACCTTCTAACACTCTCATGCACAAACTTGTTCTTTATTAAATTTCTTTAAATCTGTTGATATTCCAGTTGAATTTGTTTCTCCACTTCCAGCTCCAGCTGCATTCAACGTATCTTCGGCTGCTTCTTTCATTTTCTTTTGTTTTGTTAAATATGGAACTTCATATTTACCATCAAATAATTCTTTTCGACTCTTCTTTTTTCGTTTCCTTTCTTTTTTTCTCAATTCTTTTGGCAGTTTTTCCTTCTTGTTTTTCTTTTTAGCTTCTTTTAATAATTCAGCCTTTTCTGCATCTGTTAACTTTGTTTCAACAATATCATCAATATCTGATGGAATATCATCCTCATCATCTTCTTCCTTTTCTTTCTTCTTTTTTGCTGTTTTTTTCAATTCTTTTTCACGCTTTTTACGTTCTCTAAAAAATGCTTAACATTATTAACTTTACACATTTAAAAAACGAAACATACTTTGCACGTTGATCAAAAAAGTTTTTCTTATTAACTTCAGAAGCTTGTTCACAAAATATTGCAGCTGTTTCAGTTCCATGTTCTTTATCGGTTCTTGGATCACCCAGTACAAATAATTCATTTAAATCATTTGTTTTAAAGAAACGTTTTTGTTTTGGATCAACAAGTACTCGATTTGCTAAGAATTGTTTAAAAATTTGCCGTTGATAAATTTTTTCTTCAATTGTTCCACTTGTTAAAAGTCGATAAATTGTTACTGCTCGATGTTGTCCAATTCTCCATGCTCGTTCACGGGCTTGTGCATCAGTAGAAGGATTCCTAAAAATTTGCTCTATTTTTTCATTGTTAAAAAAGTTAAAAAAGCATACCAATCGGGATCAAATATTAGTACTCGATTTGCACCAGTAAGATTCACACCAAGTCCACCAACACGAGTTGTAAGAAGAAAAACAAATATTTCAGGTTTCTAAAAATATTCCGCTTTTTAAACATCCAAAAAAACTAAAATGATACTGTATTAAAGCTATTAACAAGTGTTTGTCGAGATCCAATTGCTGTTCCACCATCCATTCGTAAATATTGATAACCATTTGAAATAATAAATTTTTCCAAAATTGTTAACATTTGCTTTGATTGTGAAAAAAGTAAAACTTTATGGCCTTGTTGATGCCAAAGAGATAGCAGTGATTCAACAACCATCATTTTTCCACTTCTTGATGGAGCTCCAAATGCTTTTTCTGGATCAGCTTCTTCATCATGATATCCATATTTATTTGGTCCACCAGTAAGAAGATCTGGATGATTACAAATTTTTCGAAGTGAACAAAGTCCAACAAATGCATCAAGAGTACCACCAAGAATTTTTCGGCATTCTTCTGAACCAATATATTCTCGATATACTGTACGTTGATGTGGAGTAATATCACAAAATAAAACTTGTTCAACTTTTTCTGGTAATTGTATTGCCATTTCAACATCCTTTTTCATTCTAAAAAACTTAAATATAAATACACAGATATAAATCCAAGTACTACATACCGACGCAACATATAAGGGTTTATTGCATCTCTAAGAATTACAGCACATTTAAAAGCAGTTCGAACTTGAATATTTGTTGCATTTGCATATCCACCATGTGTAATTGGAATTGCAAAACGTTCTGTAAAATCTTTTAATGATCCAAGTCTTCCAGGATATACAAAATCAATCAACGACCAAAGTTCTTTTAAATTATTTTGCATTGGTGAACCACTTAAAATAAGACGATGTGGAGTTCGAAGTTCTTTTACAGCAAGTGTAACACGAGCATTTGGATTTCGAATTTTATGCCCTTCATCCAAAATTGCATAATACCAATCAATTCTCGAAAATAAATCTATTTCAATTGCAAATGTATCATATGAAGTAATCATAACACTTCCACTTCTAAAAAAGATACTGTAATGTTTGTGATAAAAAGTTTAGTTGCATACTTTCTTTTAACAGCCATTTTTTGAATTAAATCATCCTTCCTTCCATTAAAGCTTCCAGATGAATGAAAAATAAATACTCGACAAAGTGGAAACCATGTATTCAATTCTTTTACCCATTGATGCATTAATGTTGCTGGACAAACAATTAACGTTGGACCAAGCCCGCTATAACTAAAAACAGTACCTAAATTAAAGTCTGTTAAACAAAGCAAACACATACTCAAAGATTCGACTTTTAACATTACTTTCTGCAATGGATCGTAAAAATAATGCTATTTGTACAGTCTTTCCAAGTCCCATTTCATCAGCTAAAATTCCACCAACACAATGTTCATGTAATTCATGCAACCATCGAACACCTGTCTTTTGATATTTATACAATTTATTCCATACTGCTGCATTAATCTTATAATTATTTTCAAGTTCATGATATTCTTCATCTTCGGTTCCGATTGATGAATCTCCACTTTCAATGGAAGCTGAATCTTGATACTTCCTGAAAAGTTGAATTATAAACACACGTTTAAGCATAACGAATCCTCACCGAATTCGTTCATTATAATCCGCATCATTCCCATCATCTTTAATCTTCTTTGTTAAATCCCTTCCTTTTGATAATAGAGTTTTTCCACGATTTTTTCCTTTCTTTTTTGGTGTCTTTTCAACTTCTGATTCTTCAAGCCAATCATCATCTTCATCATCAACTTCTGTATCAGGTGTATATGTACTATCTTCTTCATCATCATCATGTACTTCTTGCTTTATCTTTCTGGATCGCTTTGATGCTGTAGTTGAAGTTGATGGAGTTGGATCACTTTTACGTTTCTTTGTTTTTCCAGCAGTTTTTTCTTTTGCATATGCATCTTTAATCCTTTGTAACTTTTCTTGATTATTTCTTTGTAGAAGCTCAAATGGTGTCAATTCTCCCGTTGCAATTTGATCATCAAAATCTAATATTTGTGATTGTGGCTTGCTTTTTTGTGGATCTTTGGAGGTTTTTACAAATGCATTTGTTGCCTAAAATTATATTGGATTAGTAGAGCTTCAACTAGTACCACAACAAACTTACTTGATCAACTAAACCCCTTTCCAAAGTTGTAGCAGAATAAGCTTGAACACCTGGCAAATTTGCTAATTCAAGTTCATCAGTTTCAATTGCATTTCGATTAAATACAGCAGGCATATCTGCCTCTGCATCATCGGAATCCATAATTTCACCATCTTCTATGGTTTCAACTTCATTATTTCCTTCTTCAGCCATTATAATATAATTTTTCGATAGTAAAGCTGTTATTTACAGTATAAAAAAAAAACAAAAACAATAAATTAAATGTTAAAAATAGAGTTAAAAACAGTAATTTCGCAATAAAAAATTGCTCGTTTTTTTAAAGCATTTCGGGTTTTTAACTTTGCATTTAGCTCATTTTGCCAAAGCTTTCAAATATTCTTGCAATATTACTGTAACTTTAATTTTTTTTGATTGCTTTTTTTAAATTTTTTATTAAAAAGCCATTTTTAAATAAAATTGTGAGATTTCTGAATATGTTTTGTTAATATGAAAAAAGCAAAAGAAATCTACAGCTGTAGATACCGTAATCTTCTATTTTGACTATCAAGAAGCATTTGATTTTTAGACAAAAATGTTTTTGTTGTAAAAATTTATTAAAGAATATGTTTCATATTCTCTTCTGCTGGAAAATCATTTGAAAAATAAAAGACAGATTTCTTAATTTTTAGAAAAATAAAATTTCTCTCAATTTTCGTGATTCAACATTTTAAATTTTCCATTTCGTTAAATTTTATCATTTTTTGGTGATTTATCTTTTTTTTTCGTTTTCGTTTTCATTTTTCTTAATTGATAATGATTAATTTAAATTTCAAATTCAAAAAATAAAACCCATATTTAAATGAGTTTTTAAAAACGTTTTTTACAATCAAAAAACTCTTTCTTAAAATGTGGTGGTTTTTGGTAATTGCTTTCAATGTTATTCTTTTAAGTTTTGTTACTTCAAATGCAATCGAAGAAAGCACCGTTGAACTTCGTAATAATAAAAAAGGATTTATTTCATATGGTTTTATTGTATCTGAAAATGCAATTATTCTTCCGACATCTGCTTACAACAGATCAAATGAAATGGTTTGAGCTTAAATATTTTAGAATTTATATTAATAAAAATCGTTTAGAAATTAATAAATATCTACAAGAAGAGCATAATTATGGTCCAAAATTTTTATGATCTTCCAGCAGGTTCATTCAAAATAATCAATGATGCGTTTTTCACTTTTACTGTATGCTTTCTTAAATTTGTTATTTCATCACTGTAAATTTTAGACCACAAACAACAATCAATTTCATCCAAATAGTGTAACACGAATTAACAGATATCCGTTTTATGGACATGATCAATATTATACTGCACTATTATCCAAATCAACAAATATAATTTCAACAAATTTTAAACTATTTTCCGACGAAAAATGTAGCGAAATTATTTCAAAATTTAATGCATCAACCCAAATTTGTGTTCAAAACACATATCTTGATTCAAAATCGCCTTTAATTTCAAATTCTGAAAACTCTAATTTCCTTGTCGGATTTGCCAATGAACAAACTGTTCCAAATGCAACAATTTTTAATTTAATTAATCAGAAAAGCTACAATCTTCCAATTTATGATCGATGTGATTCAGAAAAAGAATTTCCATCACATTTTGCATTATGTAATTCATTTGAAATAAGTGAAAATTTAAAAGACTCTTGTCATTCTGAAATTATTCTTGTTGGAAATATTGAAATTGGAAATAATAAAACTTTTATTCCAATTGAATTTGGAATTATTGTTAGTGATGATCAAATTCTTGTTTCATCAAAGGTCAATGAATCATTAGAGAATTATCAAATTTATGGAAATGGAAAAATGATTAAAGTTTGTTTAAAAGAAGCTTTACAAAAATCAAATGAAAAAAATTCTTAGGTTGCATTAATGTTGGATAACATTGTAATTAAAGAAGACAATTTCATAAGCAATGTTACAACCAAAAATGGAAAACAGTTTCATATTTTAAAGGTTTAATAATTTTAATATAAATCTAAAAAATTTAAAATTTTTAGTACAATCATCGAATTTTCAAAGATCTTCCAAAAGCAAGTTTCATCTTTGATGTTAATGGAAATCCAAACATTGATAATTTAAGCACCTTTGAATTTGTTGAACAAAAATTGGTTGTACAATCCAAAGCAAAAAATGAGAGTGATGAAAAAATCTTTGCTTTAAATCCACTTTTCTGCAATGACAAAATTATCGGATTTAAAGAAGATAACATTTATTTTTCTGCATTTGAATTAAAAGAATTTTTGCAACATTATGTACCAAATTTACAACATGAAACATTCTTATCAACTCCAAAGATTGTCACAGAAGTAACAACACTTTCAACAAAAATAATAACCGAATTCAAAAATGTAACAGATTCAAATTATAGTGTAACAAGTTCTGATCCTGTTGATTCAAGTTCTAATAAATTGATGTTAGCCTTGTGGCCCTTATTTTTGGCACTTTTTCATTTTTATTCTTTGTATTAAGTTTGGTTTTCTTCATTTTTGATAATAAAATTATGCTGTTATTCTAAAAATTTATATGAGCATTTTAGTTTATAATTTCAAAATAACATATACATTTAATCCAAAGTTTTTTTAAATGATTCAATATATTGGTACAACCTTTTAAAAAAATGTATAAACCGATTTAATTTAATTACATTCTCCGATAATATTTGTTTATTACAAAATTGTTTTGTATATATTTATATATTCAAAAAAATCGATGAAATACGATGATGTTTAAAAAATCAAAAAATGTTTTTTTCGTTTTATTTTTTTTGTCGATGCAAAACAAAGTGCAAATTTCATAGTTTGAAAAAACGTTTTGCACATGTTAAAAAATTTATGTTATTTTTTCAGAAAATAACTTGTAAAATGAAAACGTTTACCAAAAATGGTTAAGTAAGTTTTTTTTTTCAAAAAAAACAATTTTAGTATTAGAACAATCAACTTTTACATTGCAAAAAAAAAAAAGCTAAAAAATCGTTTAAAAAGCAAAAAAAAATGCAAATTTTTATATTATAGCTCATTGGAAGTTTTTGTTGTTGTTGTTGTTGTTGTTGTGGATGCTTCAAAAGACAACGACGGAACTTTTTGTTGAAGAAAATTTTTTAATATCAAAATTGAAACACGTGAATACTCATTTTGAAAGCCAACAATTAATCCATTTTTAAAAATTGGTGCTCCAACAAGAAATTTTTCGTTTTCCGAAAGCACATTTCTTTTTGATTTTCGAATTTCAAGCCTTTCATCTTTGAATTTGAAGGATTCAGCTTCTTCCAAATTCATTTCTAATCCATCAAATTTTGCTTTTTGAATATCTTTAAAAATGGCTTCATTAAACTAAAATACAAATTTTTAGGGAAAAGGAAAAATGACAAAACAAACCTTTACAAGTTTTAACATTTTTATACCAGTCAAAATTCGGTCATAATCACCACCCTCAAAAATTTTTACTTTTCGATTTATCATATATGCAAGCTAAAAAAATATCAAAAATTTCGAAGCTCTATCTCTAATTAAAAAGCTTTTTGTTATAACAGAAAACCTGAAAATCAGGCGAAAAACATTGTTATTTCCCAAAAAGGAATAACATGTTGCAGAATTTTTAAAATTAGATTTTGTTATAGATAAAACTCTGTTTTATCTAGTATTTGTTAATGTTGAAAAAGGGGAACAGTTAATACATTAATACTTTATATAAAAAGAAAGAGCAAGCGCTCAGCAGCCAACACAAAAATACAGACAAAATAAAATCAGAGAAAAACATTTCAAGGATAGAAAAAAGAGAGCGATGAAAATTGCTAATAGGTAACAATTCGCCAAAACTTAATAAAGTTCAAATCTGTTCTCATCACCTCCCCTAGCTGAATATACACTTTTCAAACGGCATTGATCATGTGAAGGAGGATCACGACTTTCTTTGCTATATTCAGCTTTGCTTTCTTCAGGACCAGTTAAAGATGATTGACCAACGCTAACTTTCGAATAAAGTTTCTTGCTACCGTAACCTTCGCGTTTTACGCTGGAAAAAGTTGAGTTGCTCTTTTCATCCTCTGGATGTCCACCTTTAACACCTTGTTTAAGCTTTTTAAATTCCTTTGGAATTGCATGATTGTTACAGTAAGCTACAGTATCCTTTTCCACAACCATTTTTGGAATTGATGCACGCTTTGCTTCACGATAAACAGAAACAAGCTTTGGTGGTTTCCGCCAATCTATAACATCATCACATTTGCTTTTCTTGTTTTGTTCAAACTTAACTTTGTTAAATACAGTACCCATTTGAGATTTGGCATAAGTCTTTTGTCTCAAAAAAGCTTTTATGCTTTGCTTTTGAGCTTCTGATGGTCGACCAGTTTCCTCCCCTTGCATGGAAGCATGCATATTTGCTTTGGTAATCTTATATTCCCAACTACCAGAACCCTTTGGTGCCCAAATATCATTATGAGAAACCATTACCATATTTTGCATCAGTTTTGCTTTTCCACCAAATTTACGATCATCAACTTTGTTGCAATATCCTTCCTTTGGAATATTGAATGCTTTTATCCAATTTCTGCCAAACAAGCATTCACCTTTTGGAACAATTATGATTCGTTGCTGCTTTATAAGCTTTCCAACTTGTACAATCAGCTTGCATTGTCCAATAACAGGTATAACTTTGTTATAGCTTTCCAACCGATCGCTGCAAGGATGGATTCTTGGCTTTCCAATTGCATGCCAAATTTTCTTGTTGATTACTGTAACCGCTGCTCCAGTATCATGTTGAAAATCAACAGCAACACCATTAAGCTTTGCTTTAACTTTAAATGGAGGATTTTCTTCTTCAATCTTTGAAGATACTGTAAGAATGTTGGATATGCCATTAAGATTTTGATAATCTTCTTCGATGAGGTTTTGTCTTCTTGGACGATAAAGTTGTTCTTCTTGTTCACCAGTATTTGCACTTTTGCTTCGGCAAACTTTTGCAAAATGACCAACCTTTTGACATCTGCTACAACTTTCATCTTTTGCTGGACAATTATCTCTCCCTCTAGGATGGCATTTACCGCAATGTCCGCATTTTTCACCTCTTCCAACAAAATTCATTCCAATAGGTTTATTTCTGTCGTCTCGACTTTTTATCTCTTTTGCTGCCATTCTGCTTTGCTCAAAATTTACTGCTAATGCTCTTGTCGTTTCGACATCAGTTAATTTATTAGCAGGATTCATAAGATATTGTCGAAGTTCATCGCTTTCAAGACCACGAAGGATTGCTAATACCCCATATTCTTCTGCAGTCATTTTTGCCATATCACATTGACCAAAGAGTTGTGCCATATGCGAAAAGTATTCTTGTACACTTTGACCTTGATGCTGCTTTTCATTGAACAATCTTACTCTTTGAGCAAAAATGTTAGTTGCTGGTGTACAATGCTTTTTAAGCATTGTAATAAGATCAGTGTATGTCGTATCAGCATCAGATAACTTCTTTGGATTTGCCCAATCAATGAGCTTTTGAAGCATTGGCAATCCAATATGCTGTAGTAAAACTACTTTCTTATCAGCATCTTCTGTTATTGATTTAGCTTTCATATACAATTCCAATTGCAATTCCCATACATCAAATCGAACTTGGCCATCATAAGCTTGTGGAGGCCATAAATTATTGCTAAAACTCATTTTTAATGGTTTTGGACTTTCGCAGCTTTTAAGGGATGTTTGTGATGAACTCGAACCAGCAGTTGAAACACTTTTAGTGCTTTGAAGAATATTGCCAGGTAATTCTGTCTCAGAATTTTTACCAGAATGCAGCTTTTAGCTTTTTCTCTTCGGTCTGTGTTGAATCCTAACACTCCTCGTCACCACTGTTATAGATAAAACTCTGTTTTATCTAGTATTTGTTAATGTTGAAAAAGGGGAACAGTTAATACATTAATACTTTATATAAAAAGAAAGAGCAAGCGCTCAGCAGCCAACACAAAAATACAGACAAAATAAAATCAGAGAAAAACATTTCAAGGATAGAAAAAAGAGAGCGATGAAAATTGCTAATAGGTAACAATTCGCCAAAACTTAATAAAGTTCAAATCTGTTCTCATCACCTCCCCTAGCTGAATATACACTTTTCAAACGGCATTGATCATGTGAAGGAGGATCACGACTTTCTTTGCTATATTCAGCTTTGCTTTCTTCAGGACCAGTTAAAGATGATTGACCAACGCTAACTTTCGAATAAAGTTTCTTGCTACCGTAACCTTCGCGTTTTACGCTGGAAAAAGTTGAGTTGCTCTTTTCATCCTCTGGATGTCCACCTTTAACACCTTGTTTAAGCTTTTTAAATTCCTTTGGAATTGCATGATTGTTACAGTAAGCTACAGTATCCTTTTCCACAACCATTTTTGGAATTGATGCACGCTTTGCTTCACGATAAACAGAAACAAGCTTTGGTGGTTTCCGCCAATCTATAACATCATCACATTTGCTTTTCTTGTTTTGTTCAAACTTAACTTTGTTAAATACAGTACCCATTTGAGATTTGGCATAAGTCTTTTGTCTCAAAAAAGCTTTTATGCTTTGCTTTTGAGCTTCTGATGGTCGACCAGTTTCCTCCCCTTGCATGGAAGCATGCATATTTGCTTTGGTAATCTTATATTCCCAACTACCAGAACCCTTTGGTGCCCAAATATCATTATGAGAAACCATTACCATATTTTGCATCAGTTTTGCTTTTCCACCAAATTTACGATCATCAACTTTGTTGCAATATCCTTCCTTTGGAATATTGAATGCTTTTATCCAATTTCTGCCAAACAAGCATTCACCTTTTGGAACAATTATGATTCGTTGCTGCTTTATAAGCTTTCCAACTTGTACAATCAGCTTGCATTGTCCAATAACAGGTATAACTTTGTTATAGCTTTCCAACCGATCGCTGCAAGGATGGATTCTTGGCTTTCCAATTGCATGCCAAATTTTCTTGTTGATTACTGTAACCGCTGCTCCAGTATCATGTTGAAAATCAACAGCAACACCATTAAGCTTTGCTTTAACTTTAAATGGAGGATTTTCTTCTTCAATCTTTGAAGATACTGTAAGAATGTTGGATATGCCATTAAGATTTTGATAATCTTCTTCGATGAGGTTTTGTCTTCTTGGACGATAAAGTTGTTCTTCTTGTTCACCAGTATTTGCACTTTTGCTTCGGCAAACTTTTGCAAAATGACCAACCTTTTGACATCTGCTACAACTTTCATCTTTTGCTGGACAATTATCTCTCCCTCTAGGATGGCATTTACCGCAATGTCCGCATTTTTCACCTCTTCCAACAAAATTCATTCCAATAGGTTTATTTCTGTCGTCTCGACTTTTTATCTCTTTTGCTGCCATTCTGCTTTGCTCAAAATTTACTGCTAATGCTCTTGTCGTTTCGACATCAGTTAATTTATTAGCAGGATTCATAAGATATTGTCGAAGTTCATCGCTTTCAAGACCACGAAGGATTGCTAATACCCCATATTCTTCTGCAGTCATTTTTGCCATATCACATTGACCAAAGAGTTGTGCCATATGCGAAAAGTATTCTTGTACACTTTGACCTTGATGCTGCTTTTCATTGAACAATCTTACTCTTTGAGCAAAAATGTTAGTTGCTGGTGTACAATGCTTTTTAAGCATTGTAATAAGATCAGTGTATGTCGTATCAGCATCAGATAACTTCTTTGGATTTGCCCAATCAATGAGCTTTTGAAGCATTGGCAATCCAATATGCTGTAGTAAAACTACTTTCTTATCAGCATCTTCTGTTATTGATTTAGCTTTCATATACAATTCCAATTGCAATTCCCATACATCAAATCGAACTTGGCCATCATAAGCTTGTGGAGGCCATAAATTATTGCTAAAACTCATTTTTAATGGTTTTGGACTTTCGCAGCTTTTAAGGGATGTTTGTGATGAACTCGAACCAGCAGTTGAAACACTTTTAGTGCTTTGAAGAATATTGCCAGGTAATTCTGTCTCAGAATTTTTACCAGAATGCAGCTTTTAGCTTTTTCTCTTCGGTCTGTGTTGAATCCTAACACTCCTCGTCACCACTGTTATAGATAAAACTCTGTTTTATCTAGTATTTGTTAATGTTGAAAAAGGGGAACAGTTAATACATTAATACTTTATATAAAAAGAAAGAGCAAGCGCTCAGCAGCCAACACAAAAATACAGACAAAATAAAATCAGAGAAAAACATTTCAAGGATAGAAAAAAGAGAGCGATGAAAATTGCTAATAGGTAACAATTCGCCAAAACTTAATAAAGTTCAAATCTGTTCTCATCAGATTTTAAAAAAATTTGTTGAAGTTGAAAATTTAGAAAATTTAGCTACCTTCTTTTTAAGGAAATTTTTTGAGGTTTATATTTTTTTATTATTTTTAACACTACCTTAAACTTTTTTCCATTACCATAAATTTTATAATCTTCAAATAAATCAAAAACTGACGAAGGAATAATAGCTTGATTATTACTAACAACAGTTCCCAAACCAAATGGAATAAAACTTGTATTTCCAATTCCTTCTTGAACATTCCCAAAAAGAATAATTCCTTCAACTTCTTTCAAATTAAGACTAATTTCAGCAGAATTACAAAATGTGTATTTTGATGGAGATGAAATAGCTGAATAGCAATGACGATAAATTGGAAATCCATAACATTCATCAACGATGAAATTATACAAAGTTGAATTTTCAGTTGAACGAGAATCAGATAATCCAACAAGAAAATCTCCATCATCAAAAGTCGAAATTAGCGGAATTCCGGCTTGAATTTCATCATAGGATTCACTGCAACTTTGTTTTTGCCAACTAAAATCCGGAAAGAAATTTCTGCAATTTTCCGGTGGCATAGAATAGTATGGAACAACAAATAATTCAGTTCCATTAAAAACAACAGTTTTTATATTTTCTTCATTATTGCAAACTGGATATCGACTAATTTTCATAACCTTTCTCTGATTTAATTGTTCATGTGGTAACGACGACTAAAAACAACGAGAACCCATTTGTATCATTTAGTTTCAATCTCTTACCTTAAGCATAAATGCACCATCATTTATTTGTGTAAGTATACCTTTTGAATATTCATTGGCAAAAAGACCTCTATCAGTAAACGCACCAAGTGACTGACCAAGAAATTTGAAATAATAAACATTTTCCTGAAATAAGCAATTTTTAAATCTTTTTGTTCTTTTGCTATTAAAAATAATGTACTCTCTGAAAAGTTCAGAATAAAAAAATTTTCAAATATGCTTTTTAACTTACAAAATCTTCATAAAATTCGTCAGCATTTGAAGGTAATATAATTCGGTTTTCATCGATTTGAATACCGTATGATAATAAATTGATCTCTGAAGTGTCCCACTCCAACATAATCGGATATTCGGAAGATTTATTATGCACTAGCACAATACTTTCATACAAAGTTTCATTCAGGTCTCCAAATGCAAGATTTGCAGACAAAAAGCAAACTGTAAAGAAAAACAAAAGCCCCATTTTCTTAAAAATGCAAAGTGTAAGAAAAGCTCGTTTACCAATATGTATAAATAACAAAAATTTTCTTAAATTATGGAAAAAAATGAGTTTTTGAAAAGCATTTTTTTCAATTTAGAAATAAATTTATCAGCAAAAGAAAAAATGTTGCTTCGTATCATTCATGAATAATGATGAAAAAAATAATTGAAAAACAAAATTTTTTATTGTAGAGTCATAAAAAATTTTCAAATTCATGAAAAACAAATGCTATTATTTTAGGCTACCGTAATAATATTAAGAAATATAATAATATTGTTTCTTAACCAAATATTTGTTTTGTTAAAAAAACGTAGCATCAAAACAGTGATTCTTAATATTTTTAACATAAATATTGTGGAGAAAGGGGCTTAGTAGAACAACGATCTTATCTTCGATCAACATCCCCTTTCCAGCTTTTATCTTTTTTTTATCACTTTAACTTTAAATAATATTTTTTGCTGCTGGTTTTATTTTTTAATAAAATACGAACTTTATTTTTTCCAAGAATCATTTACTATATCAAGAACCTCTTTATGGGGCTTCAGCAGGTTATTAAACATCTTTTCACAGAATTAAATTTGAATACATGTTAGAAACAGAACAACAAAAATGATAAGAAAATAAAATGAAATTTCTCAGAGAATGAATTATTTGAAACGGTGGTAACATTTGTATTATTATAATATGTTGATGTTGTTTGGAGGAGAACTGTTGAAAATAAAGTTGTTGTTTCAGCTTTAATTGTACTTGTCAGCTCAATACTTAAATGCCAAACATTTTTTTCCAAAATTTTTTTTAATTCAAAGGCAGAAATAAATGTGCCATTTTGTTGAAATCCAATAACATTGCTATTATGAAATACTGGAATTCCCAACAAAAAGCTAAATTTATTTTCTGTAATATTGGTATCATTTTGGAAAACCAATTTTTGATCAACAAATTGAAGAGTTTCAAAATCATTGAAATCCGTAGCATTTACAAAACTTTCATCAAAGGAGAATTTTGCCTTCTTGAAAGATTCAAATTCGGCATTTTCCGACTAAAAAACAAAGTTTAATTAAAAGTTCCTTTTTTCAAACCTTTAAAAGTATAATATTTGTTTTAGGAAAATTTATGGATTTATAAATCCTAAAAAACACAACATTCTTTTTCACCATAACTGCAATCTTAAAATGTTAACAAAAAAATAAATTCTAATTTAGATAACAGAATTTACCATTGTTATTTTACCACTTCCATAAATTTCATAATTTTCAATTTGTGCTTCAATTTTCTTTAAATCATTTGCAAATACAATAATTTCTCGATCCCCGATAATTAAGCCAAAACCAAATGGAATAAAACTTCGTACATTTCCAATTTCAGCATTTCCAATTAACACAACTTCTGAATATCCTAATTTATTCAAATTTCGACTCATTTCCAACGCATTACAATATGTTATTTTTGCAGTTGAATTTAGCAAATAATTACAGTAATCATAATGTGGTAAAATATTACATGGTTGTGTTAAATTTTTGAAACTAGAATTACCATCAAATAATCCAATAAGATAATCTATGTTATCCATTGTATTAATCAATGGAGTCCCAGGTAGATTATATGATACATGACCAATAAAAGGTTTTTGCTCAAGCTTTTCTTTATGAACAGAGCTTACAGGATCATATTCACTAATAACAGATAAATTTTTAGTATTTTCACAAAACGGATATCTGCTAATTCGTAATTTTCTGTTACCAGCCGTAATTTTCGATCCGTTATTTAACTATAATATATATTATGTGGTTAAATCTAAGAAAAAAATTACTTTTAGAACAAAAGTGGCATCGTTAACTTTTGTAAAATTATGCGATAACAATTTATATTCAACAAATTTTTGTGGATCTTGCGAAAATTCAGGAACATAATTTTCAAAATTTGCAAAGGCTTCCTATAAAATCATCAATTTCTTGGATATCTTAAAGCATGTAACAAACCAAATTTTGATACACGATATCATTTGGTAAAACCAAGATATCCGGTGCAACAATTACACCCAATCCTAGGCCGTGTCTTTCTTTATCGAAGAAAATTACAGTACTATTTAAAAATGCAGCCACAAAACCAACAAAATTTAAAATTATTAACTGCTTCATTTTTTAACGCAATCTTACAATTAAAGTTTTTAGCATTAATTTTAAAAATAATTATTAAAAAAGAAAATAATTCTTTTCACTTTTTTAAATTTTTCTTTTATGAATGACTACAAAATTTTGAGAAAAAATTGTTGTGTTTTGAATCACATTTGTTTTTATTCAACGAGAAATTTTAATGGCTAATTTTTTTAATAGTAAAAAAAGAGTCCAAAAAAGAGCATAGATGAAATGTATGCAACAAATAATCTAAAATTTAGACTTTTAAAGTTGCCAAAATTGTCTTATATTTCAAACATCTTTGAAACGAATAGCACGTTTTCTTATAACACGAGCACATAGTCACAGCTTCCGTGGCGCAATCGGCTAGCGCGCACGGCTGTTAACCGTGAGGTTGGTGGTTCAAGCCCACCCGGGAGCGATTAATTTTTTTCTCATTTGTTATCAACATCATTATTCCTAAAGCATTTTATTTCAAACGAAACAAAAATTGGTAAGATTTACAATTAGAATATTTTCATGATAATTTTTTCATTTCACCTTTTAAAATACAAAAAAACCACATAAAAACTTCAGTTATCACAGAAAATAATTTTTTCCTGTGGAGTTTTTGAATAAATTGTCCACCAAATTTCTAATGGATTTCCATTGGCATCCATTAATTTTGACCAATATTTTGTTTTTTCTGTTATCGCAATTACCTTTGTTCGTGTAAGAGCAACACATTTTGATGGCAAAATATCAAGTCTAAAAAATCAAACAATTATTTAATAATAGATTTAACACGAAAACAAAAAGCATGATTTATAGGAATCTGGAACACTGCAATTGTAAAAAAAAGCTTACTCTTTCAAATTTTTTTGGCAAATTAAAATTTCAACAGCTTTTCCAAGTCCTTTGTTACGATATTCCGGATAAACATATTGATGTGCAATTGTTCCAATTCCATCATTATATTCAAATGCAATAAGTTTATTCGTTGAAATTTCAAAAATGCCAACGGATGGAAGTTCTTTTAAGCGAATACTATAAAAATTGATGAAATAATTCTGTATAGAATAATTTAACTTACGCAGCTTGAAGTTCATCACCATTTTGATAATGTAATAAAACGAACATCATTTGTTTTGAATATTCTGGTGAAATTGGTCGAACTTCAAAACCATCAGGTAAAATTATTTCTTTTTCAAGAAAATCTTTGTGATTCTTTTCTTCAATGTTATAAATAAATGCATTTTGATACAATGGTTTATATGTATGAGATTTTTGTTCTTCCATTAAACGATTAAGCTGCAAAAATATGTTAATGTAGCTCATTAGAATATTTACATTTGGGTCAAATGTGCTTCAAGTTCCTTTAATTATTTTTTGGATTTTATAAAAATTTAATTTTTTTTGGACACCTTTTACATACGACTTACTTCTTGTTCACTTCCTTTTGGTAAAACAGTTTCAAATAAAGATTCTTCAAGCAGTTTTTCTTTTACGATTGGAAATAATTTTATCATTGCAGCTCTTTCAAATTCTCCGTTTAAAAAACTACAATTTCCAATAACAATTAGCTTTGAAAATTCATGATATTTTAAAGCTAAATAATAGCTTTCTTCTTTTCCACTAATTATTTCTTTGTATTCAAAAAGCTCAAGTCGAGTACCACCATTTAATTTTTCAATTTCAAATTTAATAATTGGATAAAGAAAATTAAATTCTGGTAAATTTTTCATTCGATTAAGAATGAATGGATATGTTAAAGGGTCGACGAATTTTGCAGGCATTTTGTCGCAAATAAACACTAAAATTTATTTAAACTTGGTTTTAAAATGGAAATGTTAGAAAAAAATAAATAGAAATAAAAACAAAAGTTGATTTCGTGAAATTTTAAAAACTCATAAAAAAGTAAAACGCAGTTTATTCGGTAATTTCATTTAAACTCAAATAATATAGTCACTTCAAACACAGACAAACCACAAAAGTGAAAAATGTAAAAAATCAAAAAAAAACACATTTTTATTTCTATCATTTACTGACCCCTCTCAACCAGTTTAAATTATTAGTTATGTTGCTGCAATACTTGTAGTGTAACAAATGGCGATAATTTCAAGAAAAATGAAATGCAGTTTCTCAAAAAAAAGAAATAAAAACGCTGCAGAAAATAAAACGTTAAATTTATAGGTTTTTGATAAAATTTATTCATTTTTTTTAGCAGTAAAAAATAATAACATTTTTCTTATGGCTTTTTTTTCATTTTGAAAAAATCATTATTAGTATTTTTTTATTTAATATTTCACAGAGGTTTTTTGTAAAATTCGACCTTTTTTCGGATTTCGAAAAAATGAAATTTCCATTTCCAGAGCTACTTCTTTGCATATAAGACGGTAAAATATAAAAGTTTTCAATTTTTCCCATTTACAAAAAATCATCTTCATTTTTTGTAAATGAATTCAGTAAGCGCGTTTTGCTGACTCAATAAGTCTACACTTTTTGAGTCTTATCGAGCAACTAAGACGCGCTTATTGAATTCATTTACAAAAAATGATGATGATTTTTTGTAAATGGGAAAAATTGAAAACTTTTATATTTTACCGTCTTATATAGACCAAATCGATGACGAAGAACACGAATGTAAATTCTGTTTTGACCAAAAGTTCTCGTGTGTGACCAACTTCTTCTGTACATATATAAATCTAAATTAAATTAAATTTTAATGTTAAAAAATATAAAAACTTTAATGCAATCACATCACATTGACTAGCAGTCCATAGTTTTTACTTTAAAAATATAGATCCGAAAAAAGGATAAAAATTTTTTTAAATATTTAATTTTTTCCGAAAAAAATTTTTATTTTTTTATTTGGAAGAAGCAATTTCGCATTTTAAAAATAATAAATGATAAAATAGAAAATAATAAGCTTTTTTATTATAAACCCATTTGTAAGTAATTTCGATAACAAAATTTGTGTTTAAAAGATAAATAAATAGATTTTTGTATTGTTAATGAAAAAAACAAATCATGATTTATTAAGTTAACACTATTAAGAGGACCAAAATTTTGGTGACCCTAACATTTCTGTTATAAAATTCTATTGTTCTAAATGATCTTCTTGAAATTCTAAAAAATCACTTAAAAAAAGAAAACTTGAATCATTAATTGATAAATCCATAAAAACTTAATTTAAAAAGAAAAAAAATGATCTGTAAAAGAAAAAATATTTCAATCACATCAAAATTTATTTTTCCAAACAATACAAAAAAGAATAACAAAAATTAATAATTTATTCAACAATTGAAACAAGAGAACGGCGACCAATTTCACTGGTAATTTCTTCGCGCAAATTTTTAGCACCTTTGATAAAAATGAATTTTTCAGCAGCATTAATTAAAAAGCAAACACAATATTCACGAAGTTCTTTCGCATTTGAAGTGACAGATGCATTTGCAAGTTGAACAACATTTGATTCAGATATTTTATAGATTAATGAAAATTGAACATCATGCTGAAAATAATAGATAAAAAAAGCACAATATTCAATCGCTTACATGTAAAAGTTCTATATTATATTTATCAGAAAAATGGAGTAATTCAGAAGCATTTTCTTCAGTAATAAATTTTTTAATATAACGTTCATAACAATCTTCAACAAAAATTTTAACAATTTCAAAAGAGAAATCAGTAATTTCAATTCTATTTTCACGAGCTTCTTTCATTCCAGAATTTAATTCAGCTTTAAAAACTGGAGATTTTGCACATAAAATCCATTTATGTATCTGAATTAAACAATCAACAATTGAACAAATAATATTATTTCTTACCTTTAATTCTTGTTTTTCAGCAATAATGGTTATATCTTTATCTTCATTATTTTCCCAAAGAATATCAACAAGTGATAAAGATTCAGGAGATTTTCTTTTAATTCCCCGAGATTTTAATGTTCCGTCAAGTTCAATTTCCATAATTCTATCAACAAAAAATTTCTTTTCTGCATCAAAAATTTTATCACGAATACAAAGCGTTTCTCCAAATCCATCAGAGTTATCATAAATTTTTTCAACAACTTTTTTGTACGAAGCAGATTTAACAGAAATATTAAAAGTTGCCTTAATTTTTCTTGCCATTTCAAATTCAAGTTGCAAAAAAAGATTAATTTCATTTGAATTTTGTTTGTCTGTTTTCAATAAAAGGTAATATTCGACACCCAAAATTTTTGAAGCTTTTAAACGTTCGCTTTTTATGAGCTCAGTATCATCATTTAAATTATTTAAAGCATCTTTCAAAACTTCTTCTTTGATTCTCCATTTCATTTTAATTTGACATTCATTTGCCTAAAAAAGGAAAGATGTTAAGAAAGCAAAAATTAAAACAAAAAAAAACTTACAATTTTAGTTTCAATTGAATCCATTTTACAAAATCGACAACGATGAAATAATATAATTTTATGTAAAAAAGAGAGCTTATCTGAAAACTAAAAATTATTGAGATTTAATAAAATTTGGTTTGTTAAGTTTTTGAGAACAATGAAAAATTTAGGGGCAAAATCTCTCTAGAAGTTTAATGAAAGTTTCGGAAGATTTATCAATGAAAAAATTTAGATGCAAAACGATAAATTGTGAGGATGAAAAATTAAGTTTATTCAGTTTTTGAAGAACAATGGAAAAATCGAGAGAAAGAAGTGTTAAGTTGCTTCTAAAAAATTAATCGATGAAAAACCATTTATTAACCAACCTGTTCCCTCCTTAAAGAAGTAGTGAAGAACTAAATTTTTAAATTTTTTTGTCAAATATTTAAAAAAGGAAATAAAGAAACTCGAATCGATTGATTGTTTTTGATTTACATTTTAAGTATGTTTTATGGAGTTTGTTTATTGTTTGAATAACTTTTAATTAAACATTGGAAATAATTTTAAGAATAAACTTGCAAGTTAACTTGTTGAACAAATTTTTTATGACAAAAGAAACTAGTTTTTGAAGTTTAATTTAAATTTTATCACTTAATAAAAAACATAAACTTTAATCATTAAAAAAAAACACTATTAAAACTTTTCCAAATTTATTTTCGGTATATTTTAAACCCTATAAACCCATTTTGGAGTGAAAAACGCTGGGACATAAGTTGAGGTTCCTTTGTCAGATCTGTAGATTGAATTCAGTTTTCATTTTCAAAAAATATGGAAAATATTTGTTATTATAAAAAAATCCAATTTTTTGCTTGAACTTGTTCATCATTTGGTAGTTTATTACAAATTAGATTTTTATGACATTTTTAACGTTAAAATTACATAAAAAATAAAAAATAGAATAAATATAAACCGATATCAAAAAGGCTTAACGGTGGCACATTTGATTTTACTGTACTTGTTGATATTAAAGATTTTGATGCTGTTTTTACTATTGTTGACAACGTTGAAGATGTGGTCACAGAAGTTTTATTTACTTGTATGGTTTCAATAAAAAACATTACATTGAAAATTCCTGTGCAGTAAAATTCCGCTAGCATCGTTCTTTGTGCATGACACCCGAAAACTAAATGCACTAACGTATCAGAGAAGGTAATCGACTTGAAATCCGCTGTTACACTGAAAGACTTGTAAAGTTGATCGTGGATCTTTAAATTTAATATTTTTTCGATATTTTGGAACTCTACAATTACTGTAGTCATAGGTCATCTGTTTACAATGCAATTTTTTATATAATCAAGTGGATGTTATTAAAGGGAGTGTCCAAGCCAATACAAAACTTTTGTTCCATTTATCTTAACGGGAAGGCAATACGCTATTGTTTTTGAAAATTGATTCCTTTTTTTTGTTCAAGAACAATAGCGTATTGCTTTCCCGTTAAGATCCGTGCAGTAAAAATTTTGAATTGTCTCCGATACTCCCTTTAACAACCTCCTTCTGCCTATAAATGATTTAAAAAACTTGCTTTGTTGTTTGATTATTATTGACGTCCAAAAAAAAACATAAATCATTAGTATATTTTTTAAATGTTTGTAAGGTGAATTTTAAAATTGCAGCACTAGTCACATTAAACTTGTATCTCATAGTATGTTGAGGGGCATCCTGTATATACGGCAACAATTTCATTCCAAAGTTTGGCGAAGTAGATATTGAATGGTATGGAATATTTGCAATTAGACTTGGTCCCTCGTCATCACGTCCATTGCGAAAATAAAAAACCACAGAAGAATTTACTGGAATTTCAAAAATATATATTGATCCTATTAAATCGATGTTCCATAAAGATACAGTTTTCAAGCTAAAATTATTTTTATTTATTTTCAGACAGTTAATAAGGGTTAATAGTTTTTACTCTATAAACGCAATTTCTTCTTTTTCAGTTCCGGAAAATATTTTCATTTTTCCATTTGACGTTGAAGTTGTTCCCATGTTATATAATATAAGATAATTAAGAGGTGATGTAACATCTGATCGATTGATTAAAAAGAAAATAGTGCAAGGTCCCTTTTCATTTGACATTGCAGAAGTTGTACTATCAAAGACATTTTGTTTAAACATGCACGTGGAAACAACTAAAACTTAAATGTTTTTAAAACCCCATAAGTTTTTAAGATATCACAGAAGTTCTTTATTCACATGTCACGGCAGACCCAAAAGGAGACGGGGCTGCCGTGTATGTATCAGGGATGCACGAAATTCCTCTTTTGTAAGTAACGGAATTCCGTGACTTTTTTTTCACTTCCGCTTCTGTTAAAAAAGCGACGGAATTCCTTAAATTATAAAACGTTGAACAAATAATTCTTGAATACAAATTTATCATCATTTCAACGATTGATTTCATTTTGTTATAAAAACTACTTATTTTGTTGTATAAATTCAAAAAATTTTATTTTCAACTTTTTTAAAAAAATTTCAGCTTCCGTAATTAAGGAATTCTGTTACTTTTTTAAATTCCGCCCAAAATGCTTGTGCCCCCCCTGAAAAAAATTCCTGCTGACGTCCTTGATCCCTGATATGTGTCATGACAAGGCGACGAAGTCAAATCGACTGTCCTCAAAGCCTTGAATATGCATTTGCTAACATTTAAAAACTTACAACTTGAACTTTGAAATAATATTTGAGTTACTTTCAAACATGCATGACTTCGAACAATTATTACAACTGTCTTCAACGTTTTGCATACTAATATGGTATTAGTAACAGTATAAAAGCTGTAACATCTGTGTTAAAAAACCTGTGAAAACCCTTTCGTAAATCTACCATTCTTTTAAATGCATTCCATCACTCAGAGTTTCATCATAGAAAAAAAATGTGGTATCCAGTACAGAAATATCTGATATATGTATAATAATTTCGTCATTTTGGGATTTCTGAAATGTAATATTTTACAAAGTGTTTTGCGAAAATTGCAATTTGGCACGATATCATTAGTTATCTCAGATTTGATTCACTAAAATCTGAGAAACGTTATGCTTTTAATTCTTTTTGGCTTAAAAAGTTTAGTTTTTTTCTCACAACATTTTTTAAATTTAATATCAACTCATACAAGTTCAGGAGATAACTCCACTGTAAAATAATCAATTTCATCACACATTGAATATAAATAATATGGCATTTCCTTCGTTAAAATAATTTTTGAGGAATCCGTTGGTGCTATAAAATGAAAACAATGTTTTTCAACAAGTATTGAAAAACAAAGACCCTACGTGTGAATGTTGATAACGTTATTGTCATTCTTCTGGTAACATACGATTGAACTGTTATTGCTTGTAACACTATTTCATCGGTAGATGATGATACCATTACACTATGTTCCAATTTTGCTCTGTTTAAATAATTTACTTCGTATAGTGTTTTGTTATCAACCAATACCCTGAATACATCAAATATATCCGTTGCAAAAAAATCGAAATCGTCAAAATCCATAAATAACACAATATTGTTTGGTGGAGTGTTACATGCCGGATCTGCATAAATCTTAAAGGCGAATTGAATTTAGTGGCATTAATTGAAGTGAAAGGAAGCCGTAATTGTTTTCCCTTTTGAGCTTGATTTTTTTCACAAAATAAATTATGAAAAATTAAAAAATTTTGCAAGAAAATCAGCGACAAATCCTCGATCAAAGATATCAATATCCCCTTAATTCATGATAGTGTAGTGGTTTGCGATGGAAGTTCTCATTTGTCATTGCCAGGGCTGGGCAAGCCTACACACTGCAGATGCAGCAGACGGGTGCTCAGAAGTTTAATGAGATCTCTCTAAACCACCCGGACTAAAAATCCTTGATCCTACAGGTAAAAAGGTATTTATCTCCTACAGCTTCGGCTTGGTATAAGGATCACCTCGGTGAAGCATATATAAAAAAGGTTTGCTCAAATAGACACACGATATAATTTCTAGTTTATTTCTTTTGCAGCATTAAAGTTTCCAAAAAAAAATCGACGAAAAACATACCGTAAAATTACAATACAAACCTCCACAATAATAATCATCACCGTCATTCATTAAGACAAAAGAAAGACTATCATTACAAGGAACAATTTTCATAGAATCACTGCATGTGCATTCTGAAATATAGTATAATTTTATCCCGAATTGAAAAAGCACATCGGAGTATTCCATAAAATCATAGGGCAGAATAGATCGAGATTTATGTCGCGAAAGCGATGAATTTTTTTTAATAATCAGTTTATGTTCTTGGTATGAACAGTTTATAAAAAGATATTCGACTTTAAATTTTGTGGAGCACTATATTAATCCATCTATATGGATCCAATATATCTTTTTGTTTCAGATTTGTAATTGAATTAGACGTAATTATTGCATATTGTTATAATTAGCAAGCAATAATTACGTCGAATTAATTTACCTTTCTGTTGTAGTATTACTTGAAAACCAAAAGATTGCCAACTACCATCGCTTGTAAATTCAAAATATACTGGCCTTTCTGTTCCGTTTTCATATGGAAAAAGAGATAAGATTGCTGGGTCAGTTATAGCTTCTACATTCAATGGAACAGGGTCAGTATCATTCCCATTAGAATATACATTTATAACATCAATTTGATATTCTAAGTCAATATAGTACTTAATTATAGTTTCAGTTTTTGATTCAATAACATAATTATAAATACATTTTCCGTTGTTCGGTAAACTAATTCCTGACCAAGTTATTGCAATACCATCTTTTTCAACGCTACAGTTAGCTTCGCTTTCCATCCAATTAAGTTTTACAATCATTAATTTAAATGATACTTCAGTTATTCCTGTGTTTATTTGATAACCAGTTAATAATATTTTGAGATAATTGTCATTAGCATAATATACAACGGTATTTATTTTTGTTTTTCTTAAATTAGATTTAATTATTAAAAGTTGAAAAAAATATTAAAGAAAAACAGTATATTTGACTGGCATCGTTCCCATTATGATGTCGTTTAACTCCACCTCAACTTCGAGATATTTTCAGCAAATATTGCAAATTAAAACTTACGTCAAAATAGTTTCATTACTATTATCGATTCTCACATCCACTGAATCCAAAAGATGTAGCGGTTCAAAAATCAATTTAAAACCATAACCTTTTGGAGCAGAAAATTGCCATAAACATGAATGTTTTCTCACATAATCATTACCGTAAACAGATTGAACAGTGATAATTTGGGTTTCATCTTCAAAGTGATATGGATTTACTCGCGCAATGGATTCCATTGGACAATCATCTCCCCAGTCATCAAAAAGTACAAACCCTTGAACTGCAGAATATGGGGTTAAATCTAATGTGTATGATACCATATTTTCAATGACAATATAATCTGTATTGCATCCAAAACTTGCACATTTATAATTAGTCGGGGAAAAAAGGAACCGTTTATTCTGAAAAAAACTTTTTTTCAAAGATTAAAAAACAAAAGATGCTTGAAAGCTGTGAAAACACAGTCAGCATAAAACTGCGATTTAAAAATCTGGCTGTGATTTTAAATCGATTGAAACCGTGTTGGCGCCAAACGCCAAACTCTGAAAAGTTGTTACATACATAGTCAAAAGATGATGAAAGATTTTTTTCAAACAGTATGATACAGTTCTTTCGAACATTGTCTTCCATAAAATTCGGAAAATTTAATGTTTCGACATAATAAATGTTGTCAGATTCTAACTCAACAATTTCATCAACCGTACAAATAATTTTATTTGCATGAACATTCGTAAAAACAAAAATTAAAATATAGATATCTTTCAAAAGAGAGGAAAACATTACAACAATTTTTGAAAACTGTAAAAAAAAGTTAAAGTTGTGTTAAAGTGGACTTTTAAAATTTTTTTTCTCTTTTCCCTTATCATTGACAGCTTAAAACACGTATCGCTTTCATTTAAAACACATTCCTTTTTTATGTTAAAATCTTTTTGAAAAGATTTTTTTCGCATTTTAAACCCAGATTCCCAGGTCTTAAAAGCAAATGCGATTGTGTTTAAATGCAAAGAAAGTTCCCTTCAAAAACTTTAAACAATAAAAATAATTTCTTTTTTATGATTGTAAAAATGGTATAAAACGTGTCTTTTATACTGCCGTTGAACAAATAATTCTTTCATAAACAGAGCACAAAATATTTTACACGTAAGTATTATCATATTTTACTTTCAACAAGAACACAAACAAAGAATAAAACTACGTTTTTTGACTTTGGTTATCGAAATTGAGGGTACTTTTACAATATCTCCCTATTATTTTATTTTTCTTAAATTTAAATATGATTAATGTAGGGCTACGTATAAGCTACTGCCTTTTTTCTCTTCCATGTTTTTTTTTCATCTACTACTCTTTTCATATATTTGACAGGGACGTCAAACGTTAGAATAAACTTTTATTACACAAATGAAAAATACTTATTTAAACCTTATTAATGATCCATCAAAAACTGTTGCAAGTCAGAATGTTGGGAAAAAACTATTTAAAATGTTCAGAAAATTTATTGATAAACATCAAAAGAAACTTCTTTCTAATCAAAATGCTTTACACAAAACTCTTGGAAGTATTACAAAATCTTCTCATGCTCCAATTCCGCCTTTAGTTATGGAAAAAAATGGTGAAAAAATTAATGTATTTGATGATGAAGTGAAAGCTGAAGAATTTAGAAACTATTTCAAATCAGTCTATAACAAATCTGATAGAACTATTTCGTATACTTCAAATGATTCAAAAGCTGGAAATTTATCAAATATTATTTTTAATTTTTCAAAAGTGGAAAAATATTTAAAATGCTGCAAAAACAAAAATCTTTCTGGTCCCGATGGAATTCCTGGATATGTTCTAAAAAAATGTGCCTCAACACTTTCAATTCCATTCACTATTTTATTTAATTATATGATTCAACATTGTGATATTCCAACTTTATTTCTAAAATCATATGTTACACCGATACCAAAGAAACTAAATCCATTATATTTTTCTGATTTTCGACCAATTTGTGGTACAAGTGAAATTCTTAAAACCTTGGAAAGATATATTAAAGAACAGCTGATGCTCCACTTAAAAACAAACAACTTTTTACCAGAAGAACAATTTGGATTTCGTGCTGGACATTCAACAACAAAACAAATGGTATTATTTAATGAACATATTACTCGTTCAACGGAAAAGAAAATGACAACTGATGTTATTTATATGGATGTTGAAAAAGCTTTTGATCAACCAAAATTTGAAGAAATGCAAAAAGATTTAAGAGAAGCAAAAATTGATGGAAAATTATTAAATTTAATTATGTTTTTATTAGTTCACCGTGTATTTTTGGTCAAAGTAAATGGAAAACATTCAAATGAAACAACTGCCGATTCTGGAGCTGGACAGGGATCTGTTTTAGGACCTATATTATTTATTATATTTTTTTCAAAGCTTAGCAAATTATTAAAGAATATTAATGGAATTATACACTTCAAATTTGCTGATGATCTAAAATTACTTTATTCATATTTCATTAAAGATTTTGATTCAAGTATTATGCAAAAAGCTATAGATACAGTATCTGATTGGTGTGAATCAAAATCTATGAAAGTTGCTCCAACAAAAACTTTTCATGTTCAATTCGGGCCTTCAAATCCAAATGCGAAATATTCTGTGAACAATATTGAAATTGAAAGAAAAGAAGTTGTAAGAGACCTTGGTTTTTATATTAAAAATGACTGTTCAATCAATGATCATTTGGATATTATTATTTCTAATGCAAACAGAAAATATTATTCAATATTCAAAAAAATTATTATCAAAGATGAAAAAATTTTAACAAAAATATTTAATATTTATATTAGACCAATTTATGAATATGGATCACCACTTTTTAATCTTCCAAAAAAAACTATAATCAAACAACTTGAAAATGGACAAAAAACTTTTACAAGAATGATGTTCAGAAGAAATAATCCACAAACTACAGTAATCCCAACTTATGAAGAAAGACTGAAATTGTATGAAATGATTTCACTTCATCAAAGAAGAACGGTAGCCGATATTATACTGGCATATGATTTTCTTGTTTCAAATCCAAATTCAAATATTGATCTCCGGTATGTGCATCTTTCAAGTCGTTCCGGTGGATATTATTGGTCAAATCATTTTGCAAAAGGAAAATTTAATTCCCTACATTTTTCAACACGACTTTCTTCAATATTAACAAACTTGAACATAAAGCTCCATGATTATCAATCAACGAAACATCTCAGAAATCATCTCTCAACAATCGATCTCACAGATGAAAAAATACAAAAGTATTCAGATTAAGTAAATTTATTTATTTATTTTTTTAATGTTAGCTAGCAATTTAACTTTTTTGTTTTTGTTTTTATTGTATATATCTCATTTTCCGTATTTTATTACTATTGCCTCACTGGTCCACGGATCTGAGTGAGATTATTCGTCTCGAATAAATTAAATTATAATTATAATAAATGTTGTCAGATTCTAACTCAACAATTTCATCAACCGTACAAATAATTTTATTTGCATGAACATTCGTAAAAACAAAAATTAAAATATAGATATCTTTCAAAAGAGAGGAAAACATTACAACAATTTTTGAAAACTGTAAAAAAAAGTTAAAGTTGTGTTAAAGTGGACTTTTAAAATTTTTTTTCTCTTTTCCCTTATCATTGACAGCTTAAAACACGTATCGCTTTCATTTAAAACACATTCCTTTTTTATGTTAAAATCTTTTTGAAAAGATTTTTTTCGCATTTTAAACCCAGATTCCCAGGTCTTAAAAGCAAATGCGATTGTGTTTAAATGCAAAGAAAGTTCCCTTCAAAAACTTTAAACAATAAAAATAATTTCTTTTTTATGATTGTAAAAATGGTATAAAACGTGTCTTTTATACTGCCGTTGAACAAATAATTCTTTCATAAACAGAGCACAAAATATTTTACACGTAAGTATTATCATATTTTACTTTCAACAAGAACACAAACAAAGAATAAAACTACGTTTTTTGACTTTGGTTATCGAAATTGAGGGTACTTTTACAATATCTCCCTATTATTTTATTTTTCTTAAATTTAAATATGATTAATGTAGGGCTACGTATAAGCTACTGCCTTTTTTCTCTTCCATGTTTTTTTTTCATCTACTACTCTTTTCATATATTTGACAGGGACGTCAAACGTTAGAATAAACTTTTGAAAACACATATAATATGTGACATATTTGAACTTATTTTGCTTTTAACAATGATGTATCAAAAAGCCGAAATGTCAATCAAGAATTTAAATTTATTATAAGACAAATATTTTTGGATAATTTATTATTTCAAAGAAGCCGGTTTCAATGATTTTCAGTTCTATAAAATTCTTTGTTTCACAATCATGTGTTTTAGAATAAATAAAAAAGGATATCAAAAATAAAAGCTTCAAGCTTTTCATATTTTTGTTCAACTGACGATAATTTTTTTCAAAAAATCTCCTTAGAAACGTGTATGTCAGTGAAAGGCCTCTCTCATGTCTGAAACTAACAAGGGACCGTTTTTAGATGACACCCGGGGATTTATGTGGACACATGTGTATTCGATAGTACCTGCCGAGATATGAACAACTCCAAAGGCTTTTGTGCCCTTTCGGGATATTACAGAAGTTACAGGATTCTGAAATCAAAAATCCACGACCCGGGGGTCGTAAGTTAAGGTAAAAAACGCAGGTGTCAACTGAAAAGGTTCCCTTTTAAGCTGAAAACCTATTTTTTTCTGCATCTTTAGAGTTTTTTTTCTTTTCGGTAATAAATACAATTAAAATAAAGCAAAATCCTGTTTTTAACATTGCTGATTCAAAAATTTTTTTGCCAAATGTTGTTCTTCACATATACCCCAACATCGAAATATTTTTGGTAAATAGTTAACTTTTTATGATATTGTGCTCAGTGTTGCAGATTTTTATAAAACATCGGTGACGGCGCCAAATGGCGCCGTATTGGAAACACTGAGGAGTCAAAAGTACCGAATTTTGGCCCTCTTGTTTCTTTTTGATCACTTTAAATGACTTTTATAGTTATTTTAGAAGGTTTTAGAATATTTGAATGATTTTAAAATAAATAAAAATTTTTTTGAAATTTCGAAAAAACGTAGTAAATTCGGTGTTTGTGGGCCAAATTACATTGGAAAACATTTTTATACCTTTTTATCAAACAAACGTTTCACTTGCACGAAACAATTCTCTAGTTTTTCAAAAAATCTCCTTTAAATGCACAGGCTCGGCGCCATTTGGCACCAATGGCGCTAGCGCCGATTTCACTGAAGTGGCGCCGTCACCGACGTGCCGGCGACGGCATCGGCACTTCGGCAACACTGATCGTGCTGAAAAGAAAACTAAAAAGTATTGTTAATAAATGTTAATAAAATAAACTACAACCATTTGAAACCATTACTCATCTCAAAATATTTATTTTTTGATTTTTAAACCACTATCTGCAGTATTCCTTTTCATTAATAATTTGTATGAGAAAAAATGACTGGATAAACAATAAATTAGTATCACAAGCATAGATAAATATTTAATAATGTTGGTAATACATATTACGGAAATAAAAAATTTAAATAACTTATTTAAACTTATTTAAATCAAAGTAGTTTTATAATTTTGTGAAGCAAATTTTTCTCTTTATTCCGAAAAAAATCGAATTTTCGAGAACTTTGGCTAATTCCCCGTTTATATATGTTTTTTAACGCGCTGAATTCGAATCTGAAACAATTAGATTGATTCAGCTTCCAGAAGTTCTGGAATTGCCAAAATATGGGGTGGTTTTATAATTTTGTGGCGCACTGTATTACGAGGGTTGGTTTTCTTCGTCATTATGTTTTCTCATTGTGGTTTCTCTCTATTTTTTAATTGAAAAAAATTAATTCGCCATTTTGTTGGAGCGTATAAAATAATTACTTATTTTTGTGTGAAATTTTTAGTGTTTTTAAACGATGTAATTATCAATTTAACAGAAAACAGAAGCAAAGAATTATAATAAGATGAGTAAAAAGATTTTTATTTTATTGCACGTTTTTTTCTCATTAATTATTTAACGTCTTTTCATCTATATTTCAAAATTAAACAATGAAGCAGATTTTAAGAAAGAAGTTATTAAAGCTTTTTTCCATCTCAAAAGCGTAGCGTTAATTAAAAACAAGCTTTAATCCAATGATGAATAATAACCTCGAAAAAATAATTGTTATTTTTTAATTTTAAAAACAAAATTAATTTTTTTATAATTCCGAGTATTCTTTGAAGTTTTCAATTAATTGTAGTTCAGAAACATAAAAAAGCAAGAAGTCATATTTTTTTTAAAATATCATTGTTTGTTTGAAAAATATAAATTAATTTATTTTTTAAAAATGGTTACCGCAACTTTTATTGTTTTAACTTCCATGGAAGTTTTATTATATATTTTTCACTTTTCTATTTTTGTTTTATTATTTGCAAAAAGGAAGCAAACATTTAATGGGGCATTTCACAATATTTTTAGAATGATTCTAATTTGTGATTTGATAAGTTATGTTGATGTAAGTTCTGTCGTATTTATCACAGTAAAAAACCATTTCATTAGTACCATTTATTATACCAATTTTTGAAAGTTCAACATTTTTACCTCCATTTCTTTTATATCTTTCATCCTATGTAACCGTCTGTCAATTTACTGGTCATACTTTAATTGCTTTTAATCGTTTTACGCTAATTTGGTTTCCATTAAAACATGAAAAGATATGGAAAAAACAGTGGTATATTGTAGTCTTTATATGTTTAACATTCTTAAATATTGCATGGAAATTACATGAACCTGTAAAATTCGTTTATATCTCAGACGATACTGTAATTATTAAATTTTTAAATCCTTCAATTGCATCTATCAGCTTTATTGTATCGGCATGTGTTTATGGAATCGCAACGTTTATTGCAGCAATATTAAATTTGTTCGCTTTTTTTAAACTAAACTTTTATAAACAGACTTCATCAGCGTTAAATGTGAAAGAAAGAAAATTGTTGTGTAAGTTTTTTCTTTCTTCCTGAAAAACGATGAGAATTTAGGGTGCACCAAGAATTTCATCGCCCGGGAAATTAAAAAAGTGGGAGATTCACTCACAGATCTCCCGGGAATCTCCCATTTTCTGAAAATGTAGGAGAAAGATTTTCCAGAATTTTTCTTTTTTGATTAATTCGAAAAGTAATGAATATTTGACAATTCTGATATTTTAAAATGTAGCTCTAAGAATTTGATATTAAAAAAGAATTTGTTGTAAAAACGTTATTTAATCCTGAATTCAGTATTTATTTTCCGGAAGATTTTGGGAGAATCTTCCGCCAAAAATGGGTTATTGTCATTTGACAGCCCTAAATAAGCCTTCGGATTTATAGATAACCAATTTGTACCCATAAATAAAGAAAAAAATTTCCATTCAAAAAGGAATTCCTTTTCTGAACCTTCTAAAATAGCAAATGAAATGAAATCTGTTTAAAAGAGAAAAATGCTTTAATTTTAGATGTATCATTCATTATTTTTGGAGCACAAGTTTTACGAGCTTCAAATATAATTATGCAAGTGATATTTTCATCCAATACATCCATAATTGCCTTTTTACAAACGTCTTTACCAATTTATAATGACATTTATGCTTTATCCGGTAGTATTACATTACTAATTTTAAGGTAGGATATAATGTCGTCAAAAAATATTTTTACTAAACAATGCTTAATATTTTTTGCAGTTCAACAACAAGAAAAGAATATTTTACATTTTTTTATTATGATTGTTTTGTTAAAACATCATCGACAACAACAATAATTTCAGCTCCAACAAATAATTCTCAAAGGTTTCCATCAAATATTACTTAATTGATTGTTATTTTGTGGATTTGTAAAAAAGAGAAACAGTTGAATTTCGATATTTAAGATCCCAAGATTTTTCAGAGTTTGTTAAATATGATAAAAAAATTAAAATATTTACTAATATTTCAAAAAATTTTCCAACATTTGCGTAAATATTGATGACATATTTACAAATTTGAATTAATTGATCAGTAAAAGTTTCGTCATTTTTCGATTTTACTTCAATAACTTCGGACATTTTGAAGCTAACAAATGCAAACACAAAGCTATACTTTTTTTAATTTTCGAAAAATATGTTTTTTATTGTTTTAGAAAAAATTAATTTATCTTTATTTACATTTAAAGTCAGACATTATGTAGGAAGTTTTTTTTAGTATTTTTAAAATAATTTAAGAATAAAAATTTATGGGTTCTTGAAACAGCAAACATTAAGTATTCCTTTCTTTCAAAATTTTTTAAAAAAATTATATTTTTGAGAGGCAGTAAATAATAGCTGTTTTATATAATGTTAAAGTGGTATGTTTTCATTTTTTAGTATTTTTTTTATTGAAAAAAATTGTTCAAAAATTTGTAGTTTTTTTCAAAAATTATCGATCATTTTGAAAAAAAATTACGCAGAATTGTGAACAAAAGAAATATAATAAAAAAATGTTTTATGGCAATCAAAGTAAATGTTCGATGTTTCTTTTAAAAATTACTGTTTGCCCACTGTAAATTTGGATGCAAAACGAATAATTTTTTTCATATTTAAAGTTAAATGTACATGTTTTGACATTAATATATATTTTAACGATTCCTGTTGAAATATTCTAGTTTAGATTTTTAAAATCATTTTTTTAGAGAGAAAAATGCGTAAAACAGAAAAACATTTTAAAACGTCATAAATTTTGTTGATTGCGAGAAACGCTATGACTATAAACGGTTTTGATGTTGGAAGAAATCTTTTCAAAGAAATACTTAATTACAAAAATGTTGCAAAAAAAAATTTTATTCACATGCTTTCTCACGTTTTAAAATCATAAAACTATTCTTTTTTTAAGAAAAAGCAATAATAATTTACCAATTATCTGTGAGAAAAAAATAATTTTTTTTTCTTGAACCATTAATTTTGATGTTATAAATATCTCCGACAAAAGCTCCAGAAAAACCATCGGTTTTAAAAACGTTTTTGTTTAAATTTATTTTAATTCGTGCAAAAGAGTTACAGTGTCTCAAAAAATTTTTTAGGTATGAAATCAGTGATATTTTTGCTGATTTCATCATTTCTGAGGATAATAGTTTCACAAGCTGCCGGATATACGGATAAAGCTGGAAATCCGGCCCCCAATCCATGCAAAAATGGTGAAAACGTTTATTTTGATACGTTAATTTTTAATTGTATTGACGGAAAAAAAGTTTATTTTGGTTTGTTATTTTTTAAAATCCTACGGTAGTCGTTTAAAAATAAAATTTCGTTGCAGGATGTAAAGTTAACAATGTTGAAATTCAACAGGATACAATGAAAGATGAAAATAATCTTAGAACACTTTATTGTCACAAAGAAGGTAGCAGTGTAAAGACTGTTGTCACAGGTAATTTTTATAACAATACAATAAAACTTTATTAATATTTACAACAATATCCTTCAATTAAAGGTTGTGTAACGGATGATAATCAATTTATCAATGACACCAAAACTGTTAAACAAGCTGATGGCACAGATTTTTTATGTACCAAAAATTCAAATGGCTTTTCATATGTCAAAAAATCACCTTCGACAAAAATTTCTGATTGTGTAAAAGGTGAAAAAAAGGTTGTTTCAAGTCGATACCTTCTTGAATGTTATGAAGAATCAGTTGGATATTTCACATTTAAACTTGCCGCATGCTATGCCACACCAGATGATGAAAAGTCACGAGTTGAAGTCTTAAAGTATCATGATGATTATGTTAGCGATGACAAAGCACTTGGATTCAGATATTCATGTCATGTTCAAGGAAATAGTTATTTCTATGATCCCATTGGATGTATTCTTGGTGGACAATTTATTGAACCTGGTAATATCTTTCAAAATGGTTCATTAACTGTTATGTGCATGCGAGATGGCCCTCAACGACTTCGACTAAGACCTGTTTATAGTAGTGGAAATGTAGATGAAAAAGCATGTACCGAAACAAAAACATACATAAAAGATAATTTTAAATATGAATGCACGCCAGGGCAACAACCAAAACCAACTGCGTGTATCTTTTTTAAAAATCAAAAAGAAGTTCCAATAGGTGCCACCTACAATGATGACAAAGCTTATCAATATAAATGTGAACAAACTTCTGATGCTAAACAATTAGCCCTAGTTAAAACTGCTTGCCTTGATAATGAAAATCAACTTCTTTTTGAAGGTGGAAAAAAGACGCTTACAGATGGAAGTCGAATTGAATGCCAAGGAAACACGGATGATGGACTTCTTCGAGTAATTGTTGGTGGAAAACCTCCAATTGAACAATGTAAAGAAGGCGAAGCATTAATTCAAGACTATGTTCTATACAGGTGTAAAGACAATCAATTTAAACCATCGGCGTGTGCTCCATATAACAATGAAACAACAACTCTTATGATTAATGTAACTATTAAAGTAGGCAATTATGAATATAAATGTGAAGAGCAAGGAAAAGCTATCATCTATCATGCAGTGGCCTGCTTGGATGGTGACAGAAATCTTTTACTGCCAGGTGAAAAGCGACAAGTTAAAATTTTTACTTATGAATGTCAACCAAAATCTGATAATAATTTTGCACTCATTATATATAACGGTAAAATTTTGTGAAGTGTTTTCCGTATTCTTCCAACGACTGTTTTTTTAGAAGAGGGATGTAAACATCCGGCCTTTGAAGAAACTATTGTTTGCCCAAATAGTATCATTGATGTTTCAAATGGTATCAAAAGCGTCGAATACAAATCTTTGTTCAAATGTGTTCTTAGGGATGATAAAAAATATCATCTTATTGAAGTTGGATGTAAAGTTGATGGTAAAAAGTACGACATTGGGGATTTTGTTGTGCAAGAAAAAGATGTCTATAAATGTGTTCGATCGATTGATAATGAAGTGCATTTAATTCATGTACCTTCATATCGTACGTTTTTTTTAAAACCCCAAATATGAGTCTTTAAATTTTACGGCAGAATTTTTAAAAACAAATATTATTACTTGAAAAGTGACAAGGTGTTTTTAGATTTTTAAATAACAAAATAAAAAAATCGGTGTTGAAGAAATTAATTTTAATTTGGAGTTGTTTAAAATTACCAAAAACAAACATATTGACATTTTTAGAATTGACATGTCGATTCGAAAATAAAGTTTATCAAAATGGTGATGAATTCAAATCACTGGATGGTATCAGTCATTATCAATGCATTTACGGTACACTTGTTAAAACGGGCTGTTTTGTACACGACAAACGAATTCCTGCTAATCAGCTCATGTACCTCAACGATGAGCCATATTTCTGTCACGGTAAAGGTGATGGTGTCATTCCTATCCCATTTCGTAAGTAATTTAATTGTATATTATGACATACCTGTAACTTTTGGATACATAGGTGGATGTTATCAAAAAAATGGAAAACTGATAAAATTTGGTGAATCTTTTAATGAAAAAGAAATTGCCTATATTTGCACTTACACAAAGTATGAAAATATCTACAAATTCGCAATTATACCAAATGGTTGTGTTTTTAATGCCAAAGTAATCATTCCAATAAACACTTACATCCTTTACGAGAGCAAAAATATTGTTTGTGAAGTTGATGGAAGTTTTCAAGTTATCGTACATACAGCAACTCCTCAACAAGAACAATGCATTGAGAAAACTGCAACATATAACTGTCAAAGCAATGTAGAATCTAATACTGAAAGTGGTACAATTACAACCGTTTCACCACCATTAAATAGTAGTTATAACTTTACGAGTAACAAATTTTAAATGAGGACAACTGTGAGTTTAAATATATATTTTTCAGCAACTCCCGGAAACGGACAAGGTAATCATGGTAATGAAGCTCAAGGATCAACAAAAAGCGGAAACGGCAGCGGTAATGAAAACAGTATCCCTTCAGATGACGACAGTGGAAAAACTACAAGTAAAATTTGCGTTGTTTTTAATTTAAAAAATTAACAAAAAAACGGTGTTCACCAAATTTCAGATTTATTGATTCTAATTAATTTTAATTCCAATGTAATGAATTAATTCTAATTATAATCAATTCTTTATATAATTTAATTAATTCTAATTAATTCTAGTTAATTCTAGTTAATTTTTTTTTGCTTTTCTATTATTTTAACAAAACAACAAACAAAGGAAAAAATTTAATTTTGTTCAAAAAAAGAGTAAAAAATAGTGTCTTGTTAAAATAGGAGCAAATATTACGATGTCTTTTGAATAATTATTCATTATTAATAACAGAATGCTGTACTTAAAAAACAATAAACATACAAAAACAAAATTGCGAATTAGCCAAGCAACAAAAAAATTAATTTTTTTTTAATTTTAATTCCACTGGGAATTAATTCCGGAAATAGAATTAGGAAAACACTGCAAAAAAGCACCGCATCAAATTTGAAAAAACTATTTTATATTTTAGCAGTATCTCCACAAGATCATACTTCAACAGGCGGACATGGCGGACAGAGCCCACGCGATCCGGCAGATGGCACAACTAAAAGATCAAGTGGCGTTAATAATGAACAAAATTTTCCAACTGACGAAGAAAGCAGTCGTAAGATATAATATATTAACCATCGTAAATAAAATATTTAGCCGTAACTTCTCCGAGCCACCATACCGCAAAAGGTGAACACGTTGGAAACAATAGTAGCGATCCAAATCAAGGAACAACGAAAAAATCAGACGGAAATATCAAGGAACAACCTTTACCTACAGATGAAAACGGCAATCGTAAGAATATGAAAATCAATAAAAATTCACCAAAAACATAATTTCAGCTGTAACACACCGCAGCGATCATATTGCAACTGGCGGAATTGGGAACCAAAACATTAGTGATTCGCATTACGGAACTACGAAATATTCTGAGGGTAATGATCACGAAAATTCTTTCCCAACAGATGAAAATGGCAATCGTAAGAGAAGATAAAATGAAAAAAAAGTATCCAAACTTTCAGTAATTACAAAGCAACCTGAACTCACTGTCACTGCCATTAATGGTGATAACAATCATTCCAATCCAGCGGAAAAGACAACAAGAAATCCAAATGATCCAAATCAACCAGGTGTCCCTGGAGGAAGTACATCACAAAATCCAGAAAGCTCTGGCGGAAATACAGATTACAATGAACCTGGTCAAAGTTCGACAAGAAATCCAAATAATCCCAATGATCCATTTAAGCATCCTCGAAGAACATGTAACAGTACTAAAATAGTGCAGAGCGGTATGTGGGGTGACCCACATTACTTTACATTTGATGGATTAAAATTCGGGTACCACGGATTTTGTCCATACGTTTTTGTACAGCCCTGTACTTCCATCAGCGGCTATGAACACTTTTCTGTTAAAGTTCAAAATCGTCAATCGTTAGGTACCAAAAAGTAAAAAGAACATTTTTAAAAATTTTTCAGTAATTGAATTTTTTTGCAGCATGGCCAACTTTGGTTCAGCAAATATGGAATTCTATGGACAAAATATCTATGTTGATGAAACTCTTGAAAAGCTTTATATTAACAAAGTTGAACACGGATTTCCGTATTATTATCCGTCACAACAAAATCCAAAGATATCTGTTGAAAAAACGACTTTATTGTCAGTAATTATAAAAACTGTTGACGCAATTGATATTCAAATAAATAAACGTATGATCGACAAAAATACATTTTTCGCAGATTTCTCTGTAAACATTCCTGACTGTCCAGAATTCTTCGGATCCGATAAACTATGTGGCTTAGCCGGTAATTACGACAACAATTGTACCAATGATGCGTCATTCAGAAATGGAACATATCGTGCTATGGATTGTGACCAGTTAAATTCGAATGTTCAGTTAATAATAAATAGCTTTGGAAATGACTGGATAACAAGTGATTATTTTACGCCATCTTTAAACAATAACTCAGAATGCAGTAAAGCAACTGATACAAATGTTTCATTAGTATGCGTAAGTTTGCTGTTTTGTTTTCAGAAAATATTGACAACCTTTGACGGTACATTTCCAAATTAACTTATATCGCCAAAAACATTTTTTTTGATTTTGATGGCATCGCTTAAGACCAAAAGGCCTAACTATACGTTTTTCATCCAAAAATGAGCCCGTGGGGAGTTGCAGAACATACTAATTTTTTCTTAAGAATGTCCGTGAAAATCACGAAAAAAGAAAAAAAACGGACCCTTTTTTTCTCAGACTGATAGGGATTTCTTTTTCTCTTCGCTCTCACTTCTAAAAAATTTGTTTTCAGTGCAACTATAAAGAAAAAAAAGTTTCTAAGCTCCGCTGATTTTGCGAGAAATATTTCATTCGAATTTTTTTTTATTTCGCATTGCATCAACTAACGCAACTCCTTTAACTCATGCTTTTTTACGAAGTATACAGGTTTAAAACAAACCAAAAAAAGAACGCGTTGAGTCAACAAATAGCACTTTATATTTTAGGCTGATGGAGAAGCAGTTTGCAAACCAATAAAAGATTCATTAAACGGTAAAGGAATATTTGCAGTATGCAAGCAACTTGAAGCTGCAGTCATCAATTCTCGATTCGAAGGATGCGTTTCCGATATTTGTGTTGACTCAAGGCTCAAATGCCAAGAAATGGAGACATTTGTACGGCTTTGTCAGCGTCAATTAAATGGTACAAAGCTGTCTGAATGGCGTACTCATTTGGAATGTCCTATGCAATGCCCCACAAATAAAACATATAATATATGTGTACCAACTTGTCAACCATCTTGTCATATGCAACTTGCAGCAAATTGCTCATCATCTGAAACGCCATGTGTCGAAGGATGTGAATGCAGCGTCGGACATGTATTGGATAAATCCCAAAATCCATATCGATGTATAAAGCAACATGATTGCCCTCCAATTCCAACCGGAAATCCAAATGATCCAAATCAACCAGGTGTCCCTGGAGGAAGTACATCACAAAATCCAGAAAGCTCTGGCGGAAATACAGATTACAATGAACCTGGTCAAAGTTCGACAAGAAATCCAAATAATCCCAATGATCCAATTAAGCCTCCTCGAAGAGCATGTAACAGTACTAAAATAGTGGAGAGCGGTATGTGGGGTGACCCACATTATTACACATTTGATGGATCAAAATTCGCGTACCACGGATTGTGTCCATACGTTTTTGTTCAGCCTTGTACTTCCATCAGCGGCTATGAACACTTTTTTGTTAAAGTTCAAAATCGTGAATGGACCGATAACAAAAAGTAAAAAGAACATTTTTAAAAAATTTTCAGTAATTGAATTATTTTGCAGCATGGCCTCCTTCGGTTCAGCAAATATGGAATTCTATGGGCAAAATATTTATGTTGATGAAACTATTGATAAGCTTTATATTAATAAAGTTGAACACGGATTTCCGTATTATTATCCGTCACAACAAAATCCAAAGATATCTGTTGAAAAAACGACTTTATGGTCAGTAATTATAAAAACTGTTGACGTAATTGATATTCAAATAAACAAACATGCCCTCGTTCGGCCCGACAAAAATACATCTTACGCAGATTTCTCTGTAAGCATTCCTGATTGTCCTGAATTCTTCGGATCCGATAAACTTTGTGGCTTAGCCGGTAATTACGACAACAACTCTACCAATGATGCGTTATTCAAAAATGGAACACATCTTGCTTTGCAGCATTGTGACCAGTTAAATTCGACTTGTCAGTTTATAGTAAATAGCTTTGGAAATGACTGGATTACAAGTGATTATTTTACGCCATCTTTAAACAATAACTCAGAATGCAGTAAAGCAACTTATACAAATGTTTCATTAGTATGCGTAAGTTTGCTGTTTTGTTTTCAGAAAATATTGACAACCTTTTCCTGCTTTGGTAAAAAATAATTTTTTAACTGTCAAAAAAAGGTTGTGCCTTTGTTCTGGCCCAATATTTCAGATCTAATATTTACTGTGATTTTCGTAGAGAATTCTTTTTTCAGAACAATAAATTTCTGTTATTCATATTTATGAACACCTTTTTTTGGTTTTTTTTTTGGACTTTTTTCTTAGAACGAATAATTTCTGCGTTTATTGTTTTGCGGGATTTTCTTTGCGCGTTATTCTTTGCGCGTTTTGATTTTGCGCGTAATTTTTTACGCGTAATTTTTTGCGCGTCAAACTTTGCGCGAAAAAATTTAAGCGCGTGACTATTGAGCGTGTGAAATTTGCGCGTTTAGATTTTGCGCGTTTTTGTTTGCGCACGTTTTTTTAAGCGTTTGAATTTTGCGCGTAATTTTTTACGCGCATTTTTTAAAGCGTTTGAAATTTGCGCGTGTTTTTTTAAGCGTGTTTTTTTTAGCGTGTGGCATTTGCGCGTTTGGATTTTGCGCGTTTTTTTTTGCGCGAGTTTTTTTAAGCGTTTGAATTTTTTGCGCGTAATTTTTTACGCGTGTGACATTTGCGCGCTTCAATCTAGCGACCTCAATTTTTGATAAATTTTAGGATTGTTTTACATATTTACGTCTAAAAATTATTGGAGAATTTGAATTTGGGGATAACTTTAATTAAGAATCATTTTATCTGTTAAAAAATGCAATTAAATGCATGTTGTATTAAAGTTATCCCCAAATTTAAATTCTCCAATAAATTTAAGACGTATTTATGTAAAAAAATCCTAAAATTTGTCAAAAATTGAGGTCACTAGATTGAAACGCGCAAATGTCACACGCGTATGGAAATTAAAACATGTCAAATTGTTGATCTAACAGCTTCCCCATGTCCTAATTAATATTCCCTGAAAATTTTATATATCTTTTATTTTACAAATATCATTTAAACGCAATTGCTCTCAAATGATACATTCTGAAAAAAATAAAACACAAACAATTAACGCAGAAATTATTCGTTCTAAGAAAAAAGTCCAAAATAAAAAAACCAAAAAAAGGTGTTCATAAATATGAATAACAGAAATTTATTGTTCTGAAAAAAGAATTCTCAACGAAAATCACAGTAAATATTAGATCTGAAACATTGGGCCAGAACAAAGGCTTAGCCAAAAAAAGGACAAATAATTTTTTGGGAATATTTGATAATTATTAAATTCGTTAAAAGATAGTGTAACTACAGAACATTTTTTTCAAATTTTTCATAATCTGATTTTGTGGAAGCCTTTCTTATTTTAACGACTTATCTATCTGGCGTCTCATTTTCTGATAAAAGGGAGAGTCCCACTACATACAAATGTTTAGCAGGCAACTAAAATCAAAATTGATGCTTCCCAACACGAAAAACCATTGTTATCATTGTCTTTTTTTCATTTCCCGTTTGCAAAACAATGCGAATGCAAAAAAGAACAATGCATTTGACAAAAAAAATGACAAAAAATATTGTTAATGGTGGGACTTCCCCAATAAAGCGGGAGTCGCAGCACATACAAATTTTTTCTTAAGAATGTCCGTGAAAATCACGAAAAAAAGAAAAAACTGACTCTTTTTTTCTCTGACTGAGCATTTGTTGATGCATTGCAAAATATTGCAAAAAATTCAACAGAAAGAAACCCAAAAAATTGCTCCACAAAAAACAAAAAACAAAAAGCCAAAAGAAAAAAAAGTTTCTAAGCTCCACTGATTTTGGGGGAAATATTTTGTTTGAATTTTTTTATTATTTCGCAATGCATCAACTTACGCAACTCCTTTAACTCATGCTTTTGTACGAAGTATACAGGTTTAAAACAAACCAAAAAAGAACGCGTTGAGTCAACAAATACCACTTTATATTTTAGGCTGTCGGAGAAGCAGCTTGCAAACCAATTAAAGATTCATTAAATGGTAAAGGAATACTTGCAGTATGCAAGCAACTTGAAGCTGCAGTCATCAATTCTCGATTCGAAGGATGCGTTTCCGATATTTGTGTTGACTCAAGGCTTAGATGCCAAGAAATGGAGACATTTGTACGACTTTGTCAGCGTCAGTTAAATGGTACAAAGCTGTCTGAATGGCGTGCTCATTTGGGATGTCCCATGCAATGCCCCACAAATAAAACATACAATATATGTGTACCAACTTGTCAACCATCTTGTCCTATGCAACTTACAGAAAATTGCTTATCATCTCAAATGCCATGTGTCGAAGGATGTGAATGCAGCGTTGGATATGTATTGGATAAATCTCAAAATCCATATCGATGTATAAAGCAACATGATTGTCCTCCAAATCCAACCGGAAATCCAAATGGACCAAATCAAGGCTCCAATGCTAATTCCACTGATTCAACAGGATTTGTAGGAAGTTATACAGCAACAGCATTGACAAGAAATCCTAATGATCCACAAAGTCCTGGAGAAAACACAACTCCAGGTGGTACAACAAGAAATCCAAATGATCCAAATCAACCAGGTGTCCCTGGAGGAAGTACATCACAAAATCCAGAAAGCTCTGGCGGAAATACAGATTACAATGAACCTGGTCAAAGTTCGACAAGAAATCCAAATAATCCCAATGATCCATTTAAGCATCCTCGAAGAACATGTAACAGTACTAAAATAGTGCAGAGCGGTATGTGGGGTGACCCACATTACTTTACATTTGATGGATTAAAATTCGGGTACCACGGATTTTGTCCATACGTTTTTGTACAGCCCTGTACTTCCATCAGCGGCTATGAACACTTTTCTGTTAAAGTTCAAAATCGTCAATCGTTAGGTACCAAAAAGTAAAAAGAACATTTTTAAAAATTTTTCAGTAATTGAATTTTTTTGCAGCATGGCCAACTTTGGTTCAGCAAATATGGAATTCTATGGACAAAATATCTATGTTGATGAAACTCTTGAAAAGCTTTATATTAACAAAGTTGAACACGGATTTCCGTATTATTATCCGTCACAACAAAATCCAAAGATATCTGTTGAAAAAACGACTTTATTGTCAGTAATTATAAAAACTGTTGACGCAATTGATATTCAAATAAATAAACGTATGATCGACAAAAATACATTTTTCGCAGATTTCTCTGTAAACATTCCTGACTGTCCAGAATTCTTCGGATCCGATAAACTATGTGGCTTAGCCGGTAATTACGACAACAATTGTACCAATGATGCGTCATTCAGAAATGGAACATATCGTGCTATGGATTGTGACCAGTTAAATTCGAATGTTCAGTTAATAATAAATAGCTTTGGAAATGACTGGATAACAAGTGATTATTTTACGCCATCTTTAAACAATAACTCAGAATGCAGTAAAGCAACTGATACAAATGTTTCATTAGTATGCGTAAGTTTGCTGTTTTGTTTTCAGAAAATATTGACAACCTTTGACGGTACATTTCCAAATTAACTTATATCGCCAAAAACATTTTTTTTGATTTTGATGGCATCGCTTAAGACCAAAAGGCCTAACTATACGTTTTTCATCCAAAAATGAGCCCGTGGGGAGTTGCAGAACATACTAATTTTTTCTTAAGAATGTCCGTGAAAATCACGAAAAAAGAAAAAAAACGGACCCTTTTTTTCTCAGACTGATAGGGATTTCTTTTTCTCTTCGCTCTCACTTCTAAAAAATTTGTTTTCAGTGCAACTATAAAGAAAAAAAAGTTTCTAAGCTCCGCTGATTTTGCGAGAAATATTTCATTCGAATTTTTTTTTATTTCGCATTGCATCAACTAACGCAACTCCTTTAACTCATGCTTTTTTACGAAGTATACAGGTTTAAAACAAACCAAAAAAAGAACGCGTTGAGTCAACAAATAGCACTTTATATTTTAGGCTGATGGAGAAGCAGTTTGCAAACCAATAAAAGATTCATTAAACGGTAAAGGAATATTTGCAGTATGCAAGCAACTTGAAGCTGCAGTCATCAATTCTCGATTCGAAGGATGCGTTTCCGATATTTGTGTTGACTCAAGGCTCAAATGCCAAGAAATGGAGACATTTGTACGGCTTTGTCAGCGTCAATTAAATGGTACAAAGCTGTCTGAATGGCGTACTCATTTGGAATGTCCTATGCAATGCCCCACAAATAAAACATATAATATATGTGTACCAACTTGTCAACCATCTTGTCATATGCAACTTGCAGCAAATTGCTCATCATCTGAAACGCCATGTGTCGAAGGATGTGAATGCAGCGTCGGACATGTATTGGATAAATCCCAAAATCCATATCGATGTATAAAGCAACATGATTGCCCTCCAATTCCAACCGGAAATCCAAATGATCCAAATCAACCAGGTGTCCCTGGAGGAAGTACATCACAAAATCCAGAAAGCTCTGGCGGAAATACAGATTACAATGAACCTGGTCAAAGTTCGACAAGAAATCCAAATAATCCCAATGATCCAATTAAGCCTCCTCGAAGAGCATGTAACAGTACTAAAATAGTGGAGAGCGGTATGTGGGGTGACCCACATTATTACACATTTGATGGATCAAAATTCGCGTACCACGGATTGTGTCCATACGTTTTTGTTCAGCCTTGTACTTCCATCAGCGGCTATGAACACTTTTTTGTTAAAGTTCAAAATCGTGAATGGACCGATAACAAAAAGTAAAAAGAACATTTTTAAAAAATTTTCAGTAATTGAATTATTTTGCAGCATGGCCTCCTTCGGTTCAGCAAATATGGAATTCTATGGGCAAAATATTTATGTTGATGAAACTATTGATAAGCTTTATATTAATAAAGTTGAACACGGATTTCCGTATTATTATCCGTCACAACAAAATCCAAAGATATCTGTTGAAAAAACGACTTTATGGTCAGTAATTATAAAAACTGTTGACGTAATTGATATTCAAATAAACAAACATGCCCTCGTTCGGCCCGACAAAAATACATCTTACGCAGATTTCTCTGTAAGCATTCCTGATTGTCCTGAATTCTTCGGATCCGATAAACTTTGTGGCTTAGCCGGTAATTACGACAACAACTCTACCAATGATGCGTTATTCAAAAATGGAACACATCTTGCTTTGCAGCATTGTGACCAGTTAAATTCGACTTGTCAGTTTATAGTAAATAGCTTTGGAAATGACTGGATTACAAGTGATTATTTTACGCCATCTTTAAACAATAACTCAGAATGCAGTAAAGCAACTTATACAAATGTTTCATTAGTATGCGTAAGTTTGCTGTTTTGTTTTCAGAAAATATTGACAACCTTTTCCTGCTTTGGTAAAAAATAATTTTTTAACTGTCAAAAAAAGGTTGTGCCTTTGTTCTGGCCCAATATTTCAGATCTAATATTTACTGTGATTTTCGTAGAGAATTCTTTTTTCAGAACAATAAATTTCTGTTATTCATATTTATGAACACCTTTTTTTGGTTTTTTTTTTGGACTTTTTTCTTAGAACGAATAATTTCTGCGTTTATTGTTTTGCGGGATTTTCTTTGCGCGTTATTCTTTGCGCGTTTTGATTTTGCGCGTAATTTTTTACGCGTAATTTTTTGCGCGTCAAACTTTGCGCGAAAAAATTTAAGCGCGTGACTATTGAGCGTGTGAAATTTGCGCGTTTAGATTTTGCGCGTTTTTGTTTGCGCACGTTTTTTTAAGCGTTTGAATTTTGCGCGTAATTTTTTACGCGCATTTTTTAAAGCGTTTGAAATTTGCGCGTGTTTTTTTAAGCGTGTTTTTTTTAGCGTGTGGCATTTGCGCGTTTGGATTTTGCGCGTTTTTTTTTGCGCGAGTTTTTTTAAGCGTTTGAATTTTTTGCGCGTAATTTTTTACGCGTGTGACATTTGCGCGCTTCAATCTAGCGACCTCAATTTTTGATAAATTTTAGGATTGTTTTACATATTTACGTCTAAAAATTATTGGAGAATTTGAATTTGGGGATAACTTTAATTAAGAATCATTTTATCTGTTAAAAAATGCAATTAAATGCATGTTGTATTAAAGTTATCCCCAAATTTAAATTCTCCAATAAATTTAAGACGTATTTATGTAAAAAAATCCTAAAATTTGTCAAAAATTGAGGTCACTAGATTGAAACGCGCAAATGTCACACGCGTATGGAAATTAAAACATGTCAAATTGTTGATCTAACAGCTTCCCCATGTCCTAATTAATATTCCCTGAAAATTTTATATATCTTTTATTTTACAAATATCATTTAAACGCAATTGCTCTCAAATGATACATTCTGAAAAAAATAAAACACAAACAATTAACGCAGAAATTATTCGTTCTAAGAAAAAAGTCCAAAATAAAAAAACCAAAAAAAGGTGTTCATAAATATGAATAACAGAAATTTATTGTTCTGAAAAAAGAATTCTCAACGAAAATCACAGTAAATATTAGATCTGAAACATTGGGCCAGAACAAAGGCTTAGCCAAAAAAAGGACAAATAATTTTTTGGGAATATTTGATAATTATTAAATTCGTTAAAAGATAGTGTAACTACAGAACATTTTTTTCAAATTTTTCATAATCTGATTTTGTGGAAGCCTTTCTTATTTTAACGACTTATCTATCTGGCGTCTCATTTTCTGATAAAAGGGAGAGTCCCACTACATACAAATGTTTAGCAGGCAACTAAAATCAAAATTGATGCTTCCCAACACGAAAAACCATTGTTATCATTGTCTTTTTTTCATTTCCCGTTTGCAAAACAATGCGAATGCAAAAAAGAACAATGCATTTGACAAAAAAAATGACAAAAAATATTGTTAATGGTGGGACTTCCCCAATAAAGCGGGAGTCGCAGCACATACAAATTTTTTCTTAAGAATGTCCGTGAAAATCACGAAAAAAAGAAAAAACTGACTCTTTTTTTCTCTGACTGAGCATTTGTTGATGCATTGCAAAATATTGCAAAAAATTCAACAGAAAGAAACCCAAAAAATTGCTCCACAAAAAACAAAAAACAAAAAGCCAAAAGAAAAAAAAGTTTCTAAGCTCCACTGATTTTGGGGGAAATATTTTGTTTGAATTTTTTTATTATTTCGCAATGCATCAACTTACGCAACTCCTTTAACTCATGCTTTTGTACGAAGTATACAGGTTTAAAACAAACCAAAAAAGAACGCGTTGAGTCAACAAATACCACTTTATATTTTAGGCTGTCGGAGAAGCAGCTTGCAAACCAATTAAAGATTCATTAAATGGTAAAGGAATACTTGCAGTATGCAAGCAACTTGAAGCTGCAGTCATCAATTCTCGATTCGAAGGATGCGTTTCCGATATTTGTGTTGACTCAAGGCTTAGATGCCAAGAAATGGAGACATTTGTACGACTTTGTCAGCGTCAGTTAAATGGTACAAAGCTGTCTGAATGGCGTGCTCATTTGGGATGTCCCATGCAATGCCCCACAAATAAAACATACAATATATGTGTACCAACTTGTCAACCATCTTGTCCTATGCAACTTACAGAAAATTGCTTATCATCTCAAATGCCATGTGTCGAAGGATGTGAATGCAGCGTTGGATATGTATTGGATAAATCTCAAAATCCATATCGATGTATAAAGCAACATGATTGTCCTCCAAATCCAACCGGAAATCCAAATGGACCAAATCAAGGCTCCAATGCTAATTCCACTGATTCAACAGGATTTGTAGGAAGTTATACAGCAACAGCATTGACAAGAAATCCTAATGATCCACAAAGTCCTGGAGAAAACACAACTCCAGGTGGTACAACAAGAAATCCAAATGATCCAAATCAACCAGGTGTCCCTGGAGGAAGTACATCACAAAATCCAGAAAGCTCTGGCGGAAATACAGATTACAATGAACCTGGTCAAAGTTCGACAAGAAATCCAAATAATCCCAATGATCCATTTAAGCATCCTCGAAGAACATGTAACAGTACTAAAATAGTGCAGAGCGGTATGTGGGGTGACCCACATTACTTTACATTTGATGGATTAAAATTCGGGTACCACGGATTTTGTCCATACGTTTTTGTACAGCCCTGTACTTCCATCAGCGGCTATGAACACTTTTCTGTTAAAGTTCAAAATCGTCAATCGTTAGGTACCAAAAAGTAAAAAGAACATTTTTAAAAATTTTTCAGTAATTGAATTTTTTTGCAGCATGGCCAACTTTGGTTCAGCAAATATGGAATTCTATGGACAAAATATCTATGTTGATGAAACTCTTGAAAAGCTTTATATTAACAAAGTTGAACACGGATTTCCGTATTATTATCCGTCACAACAAAATCCAAAGATATCTGTTGAAAAAACGACTTTATTGTCAGTAATTATAAAAACTGTTGACGCAATTGATATTCAAATAAATAAACGTATGATCGACAAAAATACATTTTTCGCAGATTTCTCTGTAAACATTCCTGACTGTCCAGAATTCTTCGGATCCGATAAACTATGTGGCTTAGCCGGTAATTACGACAACAATTGTACCAATGATGCGTCATTCAGAAATGGAACATATCGTGCTATGGATTGTGACCAGTTAAATTCGAATGTTCAGTTAATAATAAATAGCTTTGGAAATGACTGGATAACAAGTGATTATTTTACGCCATCTTTAAACAATAACTCAGAATGCAGTAAAGCAACTGATACAAATGTTTCATTAGTATGCGTAAGTTTGCTGTTTTGTTTTCAGAAAATATTGACAACCTTTGACGGTACATTTCCAAATTAACTTATATCGCCAAAAACATTTTTTTTGATTTTGATGGCATCGCTTAAGACCAAAAGGCCTAACTATACGTTTTTCATCCAAAAATGAGCCCGTGGGGAGTTGCAGAACATACTAATTTTTTCTTAAGAATGTCCGTGAAAATCACGAAAAAAGAAAAAAAACGGACCCTTTTTTTCTCAGACTGATAGGGATTTCTTTTTCTCTTCGCTCTCACTTCTAAAAAATTTGTTTTCAGTGCAACTATAAAGAAAAAAAAGTTTCTAAGCTCCGCTGATTTTGCGAGAAATATTTCATTCGAATTTTTTTTTATTTCGCATTGCATCAACTAACGCAACTCCTTTAACTCATGCTTTTTTACGAAGTATACAGGTTTAAAACAAACCAAAAAAAGAACGCGTTGAGTCAACAAATAGCACTTTATATTTTAGGCTGATGGAGAAGCAGTTTGCAAACCAATAAAAGATTCATTAAACGGTAAAGGAATATTTGCAGTATGCAAGCAACTTGAAGCTGCAGTCATCAATTCTCGATTCGAAGGATGCGTTTCCGATATTTGTGTTGACTCAAGGCTCAAATGCCAAGAAATGGAGACATTTGTACGGCTTTGTCAGCGTCAATTAAATGGTACAAAGCTGTCTGAATGGCGTACTCATTTGGAATGTCCTATGCAATGCCCCACAAATAAAACATATAATATATGTGTACCAACTTGTCAACCATCTTGTCATATGCAACTTGCAGCAAATTGCTCATCATCTGAAACGCCATGTGTCGAAGGATGTGAATGCAGCGTCGGACATGTATTGGATAAATCCCAAAATCCATATCGATGTATAAAGCAACATGATTGCCCTCCAATTCCAACCGGAAATCCAAATGATCCAAATCAACCAGGTGTCCCTGGAGGAAGTACATCACAAAATCCAGAAAGCTCTGGCGGAAATACAGATTACAATGAACCTGGTCAAAGTTCGACAAGAAATCCAAATAATCCCAATGATCCAATTAAGCCTCCTCGAAGAGCATGTAACAGTACTAAAATAGTGGAGAGCGGTATGTGGGGTGACCCACATTATTACACATTTGATGGATCAAAATTCGCGTACCACGGATTGTGTCCATACGTTTTTGTTCAGCCTTGTACTTCCATCAGCGGCTATGAACACTTTTTTGTTAAAGTTCAAAATCGTGAATGGACCGATAACAAAAAGTAAAAAGAACATTTTTAAAAAATTTTCAGTAATTGAATTATTTTGCAGCATGGCCTCCTTCGGTTCAGCAAATATGGAATTCTATGGGCAAAATATTTATGTTGATGAAACTATTGATAAGCTTTATATTAATAAAGTTGAACACGGATTTCCGTATTATTATCCGTCACAACAAAATCCAAAGATATCTGTTGAAAAAACGACTTTATGGTCAGTAATTATAAAAACTGTTGACGTAATTGATATTCAAATAAACAAACATGCCCTCGTTCGGCCCGACAAAAATACATCTTACGCAGATTTCTCTGTAAGCATTCCTGATTGTCCTGAATTCTTCGGATCCGATAAACTTTGTGGCTTAGCCGGTAATTACGACAACAACTCTACCAATGATGCGTTATTCAAAAATGGAACACATCTTGCTTTGCAGCATTGTGACCAGTTAAATTCGACTTGTCAGTTTATAGTAAATAGCTTTGGAAATGACTGGATTACAAGTGATTATTTTACGCCATCTTTAAACAATAACTCAGAATGCAGTAAAGCAACTTATACAAATGTTTCATTAGTATGCGTAAGTTTGCTGTTTTGTTTTCAGAAAATATTGACAACCTTTTCCTGCTTTGGTAAAAAATAATTTTTTAACTGTCAAAAAAAGGTTGTGCCTTTGTTCTGGCCCAATATTTCAGATCTAATATTTACTGTGATTTTCGTAGAGAATTCTTTTTTCAGAACAATAAATTTCTGTTATTCATATTTATGAACACCTTTTTTTGGTTTTTTTTTTGGACTTTTTTCTTAGAACGAATAATTTCTGCGTTTATTGTTTTGCGGGATTTTCTTTGCGCGTTATTCTTTGCGCGTTTTGATTTTGCGCGTAATTTTTTACGCGTAATTTTTTGCGCGTCAAACTTTGCGCGAAAAAATTTAAGCGCGTGACTATTGAGCGTGTGAAATTTGCGCGTTTAGATTTTGCGCGTTTTTGTTTGCGCACGTTTTTTTAAGCGTTTGAATTTTGCGCGTAATTTTTTACGCGCATTTTTTAAAGCGTTTGAAATTTGCGCGTGTTTTTTTAAGCGTGTTTTTTTTAGCGTGTGGCATTTGCGCGTTTGGATTTTGCGCGTTTTTTTTTGCGCGAGTTTTTTTAAGCGTTTGAATTTTTTGCGCGTAATTTTTTACGCGTGTGACATTTGCGCGCTTCAATCTAGCGACCTCAATTTTTGATAAATTTTAGGATTGTTTTACATATTTACGTCTAAAAATTATTGGAGAATTTGAATTTGGGGATAACTTTAATTAAGAATCATTTTATCTGTTAAAAAATGCAATTAAATGCATGTTGTATTAAAGTTATCCCCAAATTTAAATTCTCCAATAAATTTAAGACGTATTTATGTAAAAAAATCCTAAAATTTGTCAAAAATTGAGGTCACTAGATTGAAACGCGCAAATGTCACACGCGTATGGAAATTAAAACATGTCAAATTGTTGATCTAACAGCTTCCCCATGTCCTAATTAATATTCCCTGAAAATTTTATATATCTTTTATTTTACAAATATCATTTAAACGCAATTGCTCTCAAATGATACATTCTGAAAAAAATAAAACACAAACAATTAACGCAGAAATTATTCGTTCTAAGAAAAAAGTCCAAAATAAAAAAACCAAAAAAAGGTGTTCATAAATATGAATAACAGAAATTTATTGTTCTGAAAAAAGAATTCTCAACGAAAATCACAGTAAATATTAGATCTGAAACATTGGGCCAGAACAAAGGCTTAGCCAAAAAAAGGACAAATAATTTTTTGGGAATATTTGATAATTATTAAATTCGTTAAAAGATAGTGTAACTACAGAACATTTTTTTCAAATTTTTCATAATCTGATTTTGTGGAAGCCTTTCTTATTTTAACGACTTATCTATCTGGCGTCTCATTTTCTGATAAAAGGGAGAGTCCCACTACATACAAATGTTTAGCAGGCAACTAAAATCAAAATTGATGCTTCCCAACACGAAAAACCATTGTTATCATTGTCTTTTTTTCATTTCCCGTTTGCAAAACAATGCGAATGCAAAAAAGAACAATGCATTTGACAAAAAAAATGACAAAAAATATTGTTAATGGTGGGACTTCCCCAATAAAGCGGGAGTCGCAGCACATACAAATTTTTTCTTAAGAATGTCCGTGAAAATCACGAAAAAAAGAAAAAACTGACTCTTTTTTTCTCTGACTGAGCATTTGTTGATGCATTGCAAAATATTGCAAAAAATTCAACAGAAAGAAACCCAAAAAATTGCTCCACAAAAAACAAAAAACAAAAAGCCAAAAGAAAAAAAAGTTTCTAAGCTCCACTGATTTTGGGGGAAATATTTTGTTTGAATTTTTTTATTATTTCGCAATGCATCAACTTACGCAACTCCTTTAACTCATGCTTTTGTACGAAGTATACAGGTTTAAAACAAACCAAAAAAGAACGCGTTGAGTCAACAAATACCACTTTATATTTTAGGCTGTCGGAGAAGCAGCTTGCAAACCAATTAAAGATTCATTAAATGGTAAAGGAATACTTGCAGTATGCAAGCAACTTGAAGCTGCAGTCATCAATTCTCGATTCGAAGGATGCGTTTCCGATATTTGTGTTGACTCAAGGCTTAGATGCCAAGAAATGGAGACATTTGTACGACTTTGTCAGCGTCAGTTAAATGGTACAAAGCTGTCTGAATGGCGTGCTCATTTGGGATGTCCCATGCAATGCCCCACAAATAAAACATACAATATATGTGTACCAACTTGTCAACCATCTTGTCCTATGCAACTTACAGAAAATTGCTTATCATCTCAAATGCCATGTGTCGAAGGATGTGAATGCAGCGTTGGATATGTATTGGATAAATCTCAAAATCCATATCGATGTATAAAGCAACATGATTGTCCTCCAAATCCAACCGGAAATCCAAATGATCTTGGTTTCACTGCTGCAAATTCTTCTCATAATTTCCCTGAGGCTGGTCGAAACACAACAGAGTCTCCATCGGATATTTCTGTACCACTTAATTCTTCTGAGGAATGTAAGGATCTACTTCCAGCAAGAATTTGTCAACAATTACAACCTCTTTGCCTGAAACATTCATTCCTTAAATCTTTATCGGCAATGGCTAACAAAGATGATATTAATGTTTTGATATCCAAAATTGAAGATGCCGAAATAAAAGGAGGAAATGAATATTTGAATGTCCTTAAAGTTCTAGTAAAAAATGGACTTTATCCTGAAGAAGTTTTGACCAAAGTAATACTTTCTCAGTTTTCTGGAACAGCGAGAACTTCGAAAGCGGAATGTAATGCTTTACGAGAACAGTAAGCACCTATGTGGATTTGAAGATTCGAAAGTTTGTTTTTTTTAGATGTCAGTCAAACAATGGACGTTTAGCATGTTCAAATTACATTTCAAAATGTAGCGATGACCTTAATCCTGCTTTTTGTAAAGCTCCGACGAGTAAAGCTTACATTTTTCCCTTTTCTTGCAATCTTGTAACATGAAACCTTTTTTTCAGCTTTTACTCCAGCAAAAGAATTATATAAAACTGTTACCGCTGAAGTTATTTCAAAACTTTGCCCTGAAACTTGTTTAGTTCAAGAATGCTACAGTATGTTTAGAGTTATCACCGACATAAAATTAAATAATATTTCTTTTTTAGAGAATCCTGAAAAACATGGCAAACTTGATTCGACTAATCTTATTACACCTGAGCTATTGACATGTCTTTTGGCATGAAAATTTGAAGTATCTTTGCTTGAACGTGTTTTTGTGATTTTAAGTTTGCATACAAAATAATAAATTAAGAAATTATATTTTAATTATAACTATTGTATTTCACTTTAAATGAGACTTTAAAACTTGATAACAAATCACTAACAGTAATCGTTTAAATAAGATTATTTCAAATTTTTTTGTTACAATTTTACGAGACATGAAACAGAGTTCAAAAAATTCGCATGATAAATTTCTTCTGTTTAATTTTTTGTTTTTGTTTTGATTATTTTTGTGTTAAACAATTATAATTAATTGCCAATTATAAAAACATTTTTTATGCTTACGAAAAACTTTTTATATAACGGATCCGAACCAATTTATGTATTTTTTTGGGCGTTGAAATTTTTATTGTATTACTTGAGAAAAAATGGATATAAATAGACAAGCTAAGTTTAACAACTATTATACAACGGATGTGTTACAAATAACTATTTGTAACAAGTAGTCATAATGATAAAATCTTTTTTTGTTTTACTCTTTTTTGTTGTTGCAAATGCAAGAGCTGAATTTGATAAAATATCTTCAACTTCGGTTTCATCCGATGAAATGATTCGACTTTATGAAAAAGCCAGAAAAGAAGTTGATGAATTAAATAAAAAATATCAGGGTGCAACATTTGCAATTAATAAATTTTCATTCATGTCTGAAAATGAACGTAAAAAGGTAGATTTTAAAAATTTGATTGAAAAATATTCAAAAAGTATTTCTTACGAATTTTTTTCAGCATCTTAATCCATCACTTTCAATCCCAACATCTTTGAAATTTGTTACATTTGAAGATGAAAATATAACTGCTCCAGAATCATTTGATTATCGAAAATCTGGTAAGATAACTCCTGTAAAAGATCAAACATTATCAGGAACAAGTGGATGTGGTTCATGTTTTGCATTTGCTGCAACTGGAGCAGTTGAATCACAATATTTAATCAAACAAAATGTTGAACTTGATTTATCTGAAGAATATTTGCTTGAATGTGATACAGCTGATGCGGAATGTGGGGGAGGACTTGAAAACAATTCTTTAAATGTTTATGTAAATAATGGTGTTCCATCAGAAGCATGTATCCCATATACTGGAACAAATGGTAAATGCCCTGATATAGCAGATACAGAAGTTTGTAAAAAATACAAAATTGGCGGTTATAAAACTTTGGGAGACGATGAAGATAAATATCCTGGAATGTTATTTAAATATGGACCAATTGCCATTGGTATGAATGCTGGTGCCCCTTTGCAATTTTATCACAATGGTGTTTTGGATATTCCTCTCAAAGAATGTGGTGATGGGGGTCATGCTGTTTTACTTGTTGGATATACAAAAGATTATTGGATTGCTAAAAACAGTTGGGGAGCGAAGCACGGTACGGAATTAATTTCTATAATAAAAAAATCTTAAGCAATTTGTTGCTATTTAATTTCAGGTGAAAATGGATATTTTCGTTTTAAGCGAGGTGTCAACTTTTGTGATTTTGCTAAATATGATCCAATGATTCCTTATTTAAGTGATCCTACATCTGTCCTTGTATCATAAACTTTGAAAAAAAATTTGAAGAAAGTTTTTGAAAGATGTTTAAATTTATGTAATATAAATAAATTTTTGTGGCAATGTCGTGTAAAATTTATGGAGATAATTTAGTTTGTTAGTCAAAGAAATAATCTCATCCCCCCTTTGTTTTTTTGATTTTTAAATGTCCTACAAACATTTGATTTCATTGCAAATACACTGTTACTTCCTCATTAAAATGATCATAAATGGTAATAAAAAATTCCAGGAGTGCTTTTACAATATAATTTAGTAAAGTAAATACGCGGAACTAATTTTATTAAATTCCATTTTTTTAATTATAATAGTTTTAAAAATATTTTTATTTGTTATCAGAACTTTAAATATATTTAAAAAATAATAAGAAAAGTGCACAGGTGAAAAAACTTTTTTTTTTCATAGAAACAAGGAAGTTTTTGAAAAATACTAAAAAAATAAAAAAAGTCAAATTTAATGGTGGTTAACAAAAATGCTGTTTGTTGGAAGTGTACTTTTTCTTCGTTGAAATACATATGGATGTGATGAAATTGTTGATGGAATGTCAGAAGACTGTTTACAAAAATAAAATTTAATATACTCTTTTCGAGTAATTTTACTAAAACAGAAATAATTTTAAAAATTGGAAAGTTAAATAAAATGGTTTTTTACCTTAAAATTAAAAATGATATAGTTCCTGATAGCGCAAAAATATCATTGAATATTGGCATGATTGTTAAAAATAGTGTTGTTAAAGCAACATTTTTTGGGAAGAAAACTTGTTGCAGTGAAAAAATCCATTGCAAAGATTGCCCACCAAAAGTTATAAATGAAACAACTAAAAAATATATATATATTATAGAACTGAAATATTTTATAAAAGTAAACGGTATAATGGGTCTCACAACAAATTTTCAAAAAACTTACACAATAAATGTTTTTCTTTAACATTAATAATTGTAGATTTAAAAAAGCGAAAACGAATAAATGAAAGAATATTTAAAATTCCACCAAAAATTTGACAGCTTAAAAAAATTAGCCCCAAAGAAATTCCAAATAATTCATTAATTAATTTATTTTTATAAATTGGAACAACAACATTATCTACCAAATATATAAGAATAACAGGTTGATGAAATCTCCAACAATTATTTAAAAATGGTAAAAATAGTATTACAAAAATATACCATTTTCGAGACCAAATTTTATGGTATTTCAATGGAAACCAAATAAGTGTAAATCGATTAAATGCCATTAAACTGTGTCCTAAGAAGATTGTTACAATCGCATATGAATAAACAATAGAGCCAATGGAGGCAACTAATTCTGATGTTTTAAAGAATGGAATTAATGATGAAATTTGAGTGAGTCTTTGAAGGAAGCATATCTGTAACATAATTATTTTAAAAAATATATTTAAATTCACAGTACAAAATTTGACATATTTCATAATAGATGATACAAAATAAAACTCTGACCTCCCCAATATTAGATTAATATGTTTATGCTACAGTATTTGAATAAACATGTTTTGGAATACATGTTTTTCTCAGTTTTTGGCCTGTTGTAAAACTTCAAAGATTATGTTATTTTAGATTCAAGCATTTTTAGTTATGAAAAAACAAAGAGTAAAAATAAATAGATTTATTACAATTCAATTTATTTTATTTTTGCAAAAGAGCAAAGCCTAAGCACGATTTTTGGAAAAAACTTGTGAGTTCCAAAATAATCAATGTCGAAATTAAAGTGAAAATTAAGCATGGGGAATTTGATGTAAATTAGTAATTTAGGATACGCAAATGATTGCATTTGCTTGAAGAATATTTTTAGGCTACTAAATATAACAAACACAACACAATTTCTTGTTTATAAATTTTGATTTCGATTTTGCCGAAAAGCTGAAATCATAATTTCAGTTTTTTTGATTTCGTATAAAAAAATTTCGATTTCTGACAGAAATTTTTGTATTTCGATTTCAGACTAAGACAATTTATTTGTTAATTTTGGTTTTTTGGTTTTTCAATTTCGGCCCAATGGATTTTTGTTTTGCATAATTATTAATGTAACCAATTATAAGTTTAAAAATTCAAGAGTTTGGATTATTCAATTTGAACAAGATTAATGGCATCACTTCTCTCCCTTCTGATACCGTGAAAAATAAAACTTACACAAAAAAAATTAACAATCTCTGCAATAATTACGATTCGAAACATGTCATAAAAACTTCCATTAAAAGTTGTTTTTCGTTTTGCAAAAAGCAAAATCAACATTGATAAATGAAACAAATATAAAAAAATTTCGACGACAAATAATATAACAAAAAATACACCAACCGCCATTTTTTTGATTAAAATGTTTTTCTATTTTTTAAAAATTTTGGCATCAAAGAATGCCTTTTATATTCAAAAAAATATTTGTAGTTATTTGATAAATTAAATTATTTTTAAAACAGGTGAAAAAATAAATAAATTAGACGGAAGTTTTGTTTTGAGAGAAATTAATTCTAGCGAAAAAAGTTGAAAGTTAAGTTTTTTTTTTGAAATATTCATGTAAAATGTATTTTTATAGAGGGATTACTAATTTCATTAAGATTACTGATGCATATTAGTCATTGTTGTCCCGTGTTTGTATTTTCTCAGATGTTTAATAATTTTATTATTTCGTTAAAAATAGTATTATGTGATAAAAAAATATTTTATTATCCGAGTTCAAAAAACTTTTTCAGGTTAATGAAGCTTCGAAGAATATTTTTATAACAAAAGAAATGAAATAAATTGAAGCTTCGAATAAGTCATTTGCCTTGAAAAACTGAAAAAATTTTTTTTAATCCAGTTACACAAAATTTGTTGATGAGATTTAATCGAAAAAATCGTTTCATTTTGCAATCCTTAAATTACATGACAAAAAAACAATAAATATTTTTATTGACTGATTCATTTTTCAACTGCTAACATTGAGGATCAATTTTTACACCATTGGAAATTGTTTTTTTCTCTTTCTCTTTTTGATACTGATAAATGAAAAAAAGAAACAATCAATCAATAGGCAATAAATGTTTTTTCTCTCCTCTTTTGCTTTATTTTCTTTTTTTTTGTTGCAAAACAGTTTTTTTTGCTTCAAAAATCAATAAATGGAAAAACTAGTCAAATCTGTACCATTATAATCCAGAGTTTAAAATAAAATTGCTATTCCATTGTTTTGAATTTATTTACAGAAAAAAAACATAGCCAAATATCGCGTTTTTTTTGACTTAACGATCTTCAAAAATATGACACAATTTATTTGATGTTTTGTGTTTATTTATCATTTAGAATTTTTTTTTTCTTTTTGCAGAAATGCGAACCTATTATTGCATTTCAAGTATTCAAATGGAAATTCCTGAAAATGCATTATTGAATGATGAAAAACGAAAATATTTTAGTTATATCATTTCTGGCTTTGACAATTATTCCCTAACAAAATGTTCCGTATTTGTAGCTCCAGATAATACAGTGCAACTAAAAATTGAACGAAATAATCAAATAATTTACATACCTTTAAAAGTATGGTTTAAAAATAATATATAAAGCTTGAATTTAGAAGTTTTTTTAGCATGAATCAATAATTATAAAATTTTCGGATACAATTAATAATATTATTGATCTTGAATTTGATGATGCTGAATTTCGATTAGGGTAAGTAAATTATCTTTTTTTGCAAAATCGTGTACCATGATCAGAAATTAGAAAAAAGTTTTGTTTTAACATTATTAAATTATAATGGTAAATGCCGAATTATAGGGTTTAAAACATTAACAACAATGTTTTGATCAAATAAAAAACGTAAATTTTCAGAGCATTGGATAGATTAATGGTAAAATCTATGAGAATTCGAAATGTAAGTGACTTGTAAATAATCATCGTTAATTTATGCTTAAAATTTGGATTACTTTTTAGATTAAGAATTCATCAATTAAAGGATTTTCTGAAGATGATAAACAAAACTTTAAAAACTATTTAAAACTGGTTCATGATAATATTCGTAAAAAAGGTAATTTTTATTTATTGTTTTTTTTTTCAACGCTGTCGAACCAAAATTTTTTGGATCCTTTAAATTAGTGCATTTTACGAAACAAAACTTTCATCATTTTAGTGTTGAAATTTGATCCTTCATTAAACCCTAATGATGATCTGTCACAAATTCTTACTACGAAATTTCGAGATGTTCGAGAAAATGAGTTTGATAAAATTAAAATGCCAAGTGATGGAAAACACAAATCTTTGACAAATTCATTTAGAGATTTGAAAACAGTTATTGAATTTTTTAATAAAAAAGAAAATGAGGGAAAAATACCAAACGATATTCGATTAATTGGAACAACATCTGAAATTGTAGCAAGAAAAATGATTACGTAGGTTTTGTCACTTTTAAAAACACCCTTCCCTTCGATTTATTTATTTATTTTTTTTATTTTTTTGAAAGATTAAAATTTAGTATTTATTTATCGCTTCATACTATTTTTGAGCTAATTTTTTATACTAATTTTGTATTCATTTTTAGCATTAAAACACAAAGGTTGTATGCCATTGAAAAACAGAGAAATCAAAAGCTTCATTGGCAGGTTTTAGAATTCATTAAAAGTAAAATTTTCCTTATATTTTATTTAAATTTTCTGCAAAAGCTTGTTTTATAAAGAAATAAATATTATAAACTGCTATAAATTTCAGTAAAGATGAGCCGATTTGAGGATATATGGTTTGATGCATTAAATTTAACGGATTTAAGTTTATACGATTGCGAAATTTCCGATACGAGCGATGAAGCATGGAATATATTTGCAAATGGCATTGAAAAATTAAAGAATTTAAAAATATTTAATTTATCCGCAAACCTTGATTCTATTCCCGATATCGTATTTCAAAAACTCCCTATTGGTATTATTCAAATGGATTTAAGTTCCAACAATTTTCAACAGGTTTCACATTTCATTTTTATGATGAAAAATTTGAAGATTTTATCATTGGCTAATAATCCAAAATTATCACGAATTCCATGGAATGTTACATCAAAAACATTGACACGACTAAATTTGTCATACACGGATGTGACATTTATTCCAAAAGACATTACTGGATTTAGTTTACTTCAACATTTAAATTTAACAGGAACAAGGTTAAAGGTAGGCTTTAATGGAGATCTTTGTATAATTTTTTTTGTCTGACTTTAACACATCGTGAAAGTCAGACAAAAATAAAAAATTTTTTTTCTGCATTTGTTTTTTCACAAGCACTACTTTCGCCATAAAAAAATTGCATCTAGTTAAACCACCTCTTTCAAGTTGATATTATAAATCACTAAATATAATTGCAGACTTTGGAACTTGAAACGATACAATTAAAAGAACTTAAATTAGGCTATGTTGAAGAAATTGAGAAAATTGATGCTTTATTTATTGAATTACTTGAAATTGCCAACACTGATCTCAGAGTAAGTTTATTGATTTTAAATAAAATATTTTTTGTTAATAAAAACTATTTTTTAGGAAACAAATGTTACAACTCTAATTTCAAAATTTCCAAAATTGAATCAATTAATCTTAATTAATATTGGATTAAATCAACTTGTTTTTCCAAAGATTCTTCCGGAATTAAAATCAATACTTTTGTCAAAAAATAATTTGACATCTTTTCCATGGGAAAGCATTTCGAACCAATGTAATCAATTGGATTTATCCAATAACGAAATCGAAATTTTGGGTTCACCTAAATTTTGGTCAAATATTAAATGGTTAAATCTTAAAGATAATAAAATTCATACAATTGAAATGGATGGATGTGATTTTGAAAGCTTTAAACATAACCCTGAAAGCGATGATATACGATTTAGGTTAATAACGTTTTAGAAAACCTTTAAGATTACTGATATTTTTTATTTTCAGAAAAGAGCTTAATCTTCAAAATAATCCTATACAAGCTCTTCCAATTGGATTTGAAAAACTTGAATTTATAACAAGTTTAAATATCAGTGGAGTTCAAATTGATAACTATGATTTGGAAAACAAATTATGGAAAAGATTACCACAAAGTTTAACAATATTAAATATAAGCCAAATTCCTGTAGCAATTCTTCCTTGCAACATTAATAATAATTTATCAAAGCTTATTGCAAATGATTGTCAATTACGATGGATTTGTCCATATATCTCCAAAAATCTTACAATGTTGGAAATTACAGAGAATCCAGAAATTAAATCATTTCCTTTTGTCCCAGATGAAGTGCTTTTTTACCCCAGAAATAAACTCAAAGCTGAAATAGAAGAAGCAGAAGTATTTGGGAATACTTTTTATGACTTGGATGAAACTTTTACATTTCTCACTGATTACTCTTTTCAAGATATGAAAGATGCAAATGAAAATTATCTAAATTATACTTTTAAAAAGATTTATGAAAATCAAGCAAATGATTGCTGTAAATGTTGTGCACAATGTGGTGAAGAAACTGATGAACCTATGGTAGAAGAGTTAATGACAATGGATTGTAATATGTATGTTAAAAAGGCAAAAATTGTTGAAAGTTGGAATGCAGAGGAATGGAAAATATGGGTTAAAACTCGATTATGTGAAACATGTATTGATACATTTAAAAGGGAATCTATAAAAGTGAATGAAGAATATAGAATTAAACTTGAAAAGATGAAAGAAAAAGAAGAAACAAAGAAAAGGAAATCAATCAACAATGAAGAGAATGCAGTTAGTTCAAAAGATGGAAGTTGTAAGAAGTCGCCAAATCCTTGCAGATCGATGGTACCTATCGTTATGAATCAAGATTTTAATGAACAAGAAATGCCATTTGACAATAATCATTTAACATCAGAATATGTTTTTCCTTCTGGTGAACAATATCAACAAGTAAACGATTCAAGTTATTATCAACAAATAAAATTTGTTCAACAAGAAGTCGAATCCACTTCATCATTCTTTGCACCTCCAGCAAAAACTTTTCCTATATCCTCTGATCACTTGCATTTACCGAGTCATCAGTATCATGGGGTTGTCGAAAATATTGTTGATGAACAAATTCCTGAAAGTTCTTTGTGTAATTATCAAACTGCTCAACAAATGTCCCCACAACAATATTATTGTGCAATTCCTTATCAAAATGAACATCAGTATGTCCTTGCAAATACTACTGATTCAAGCAATCCTGCCCTACAGTTACAACAGTATCAAAATCAAATTCCAGTAAATGATGGAAGCAATGAAAATACGACTCTCTTTAACAATCTTTCATTGACACAGAATCAATTTTCTGCGAATAATCAATATCCGGTTTTTCTTGATAATCCGCCAGTCAACACAGATATTCAAAACCTTCCTTTCTTTCCTCCTTATCCCCATTTCAATAACAGTAATCATCTTCGATTTAGATTTCCTGCAACTTATGAACAAACTCAACCTCACCAACCTTATTCAACTCCATATCAACCGTATCAACAAATTCAATCAGAAGATAATCCACCTCAACAGCATCAGTCTTATACGTATGACCCATCTGAGTATTAAATTTATCGCTGTTTCCAGAAGGCACTCTTACCAGATTGTTTCTTTGATTAATTTTGTTTTTTCTTAAAATTCTCAAAGCTTTGTATCATTTAATACTCCTTTTCAAATACTTATAATCAGAGACAAAAATATTGAACTACTATTTTTTGAACCACTTAAATTTAATAAAGCATTTGAAAAAGTTGCAAATTTTTACATGCAAAATTCTTCCTAAGATTTTTACTTTTTTTATTTTTCTAAAAATAACTATTTTAAGAAAATTAAAATTTTTTTTTTCATTTTTGAATGAACAAAAAAAGAGAGAAATAAATTGTATTAAACGGGTTTTCTCTTTATTAAATTTATGTTGCTGTTCCAGAAGGCACATTCATGAATAATAAAAAATATTACTTCCATCTTTCAGACCCGCAACTGTTTTAAGGAAATTGTGGAATGTTCCCTCCCCTCAGATTTTAAAATGTATGGGAAAAAATGAAATTCATACTAGGTACAATAAGATTTTTTCGATTTTTGTAAGGAACTTCCCCTCCCTCGCTTGAGGCCTATTTGCGGCCCTGCCATATTTTCTTCCTTTTTTTGGCATTTGAAACAGTTTTTGACATATTTTTTTATGAATCATTTTTCCCGTTTTATCGCCCCTCTCAGATTTGTTTTCGCTCTTTGAATCTTTCGTAAAAAAGTTTTTTTGCGGAAGTAAAAATAAAAGTTGTTGCAACAATTTTTCTTTTCTATTTTCTTTGCCCTTTTAAAAGACAAATATATCTCTTTCGTTTCAAAAATAAGCAAAGTTCATTTCCTTAAAATATAAAACATAAGTTATTCAAAAAAAAGTTTATATTGGATTTGCGTGAAAAAAAATAATTAATTACTAAAAATGGAGAGAAAAAAAGGGTGGCTGTCAATGTCACTTTTTTTAAAGGCGGAAAAAAAGTTTTGTTTCTTTTAAAAATAAACTGTTGTATTTTTACTTGGAACGGAAAAACAAATATACGTTTCAAATTTCAACATTTCTTTCTTCTTTTTGAACTTTGACGTAAGTTTTCAGGAAGGAAAGAAGAAAACAAAGCTACTGAAATCGAATTAAAATACTTTTTTAACTCCGTGAAAGTTTAAAAAGTATTAACTTTTTTTCCAGTTTTTTAAAAAAATGCTACCTTTCGATTTCGAATATTATCATCATTGTATTCTAATATTTGAATATATTACAAATTTTATTTCGGTTGCAACTTTATTGATGTCAATAATTTCAATCCAAATTATTTTTACAAATACTTCAAATATTGCAAAACTTTATCGATATCTTTTAATTGGGCATATAATTGCACAACAAATTAATTGTATACATTTTTTGTTATTTAAAACAATATATTTATTACCAACAAACGCATTCATTGTTAAAACTGTATTTTTCGTGCCAGAATCAGCAATTACATTAATTTCACCAATAATTGAATTATTTATGATTGTAATTATTGCAGATTTGCTACTTTGTATGTTTGTTGAAAGATATTTCTCTACAACAAAAGGTGTAATATATAATCAAAAAATTTCGCAAGAGTTAACTTTTATTGGAATTTTTATTAGTAATTTTTTGCTTATTTTTTCGTATATTTTTGCATTGGTCGTTGGAGGGCATTTATTGGGTGCAGAAGAAAGCAAGCAATACATGTTTGAAAATTTTTATGGTCTCAACACGAAAGTTCAAAATTTCGGTGTGACTACTGTATTCTCATCCATTTCTTGGTATACAGCACCATTTGGATTTTTTGTTATTTTATTTATTTCCTCTCGAATTTTTGGATACCTATTTTACACTCATAAAATTGTAAAATGTCTAAAAATGGTTCGTTCAGAACACAACTTTTTTTCATATTTTTACAATATTAATGCAGTTAAAACTCTTTTAATTCAACTTTTCACTCTTCTTATTTTTGGATGCATTCCAGTGACTGTTATTGTAATATTTTATGTTTTTAAAACTCCAACCTTTGAACTTTATATTGTTTTACAATGTTTTTATCACTTTTATTTTTTAATTGATATGTTTTGTGTTGTATTTTTAATTCGGCCATATCGAAAAGCTTTATGTAATTGCATTTTTAAATATACTAAAAATTCAGATATTGTTGAATCATAGATTTTCGTTATAAGAAATATAAATTTATTATTCATTTTTAAACATTTTTAAATTATTTCAAAGAACCTAAAAAAGTGTAGGAAAAATAAATAAAAATTTTTTAATAATAATTAATTATTTACAAATTTCTATATTAAATATAAAAAAAGAAGAAGTATTAAAAATCGTAACAATTTTATAAAATTCAAAAAAGCGTTAAATTGTGAAAAATTGAATATCGAAAAATAATTTTTTTTTAAATAGATTTAATCTGAACTAAATTATTTGGTGCTGGTGTAACAGCATTTTCACCATTGTTGATGGTGTAAATATTTGATTTAAAAATTTTTGGGCATTTATTTCCAACATTTTCGTATAGTTTTTGAAACATGTCAAATACAGCTTGTCGATAGCATTTAATTGAAAAAATTGTTACTAATGGATTTGCAACCGGAATCCTAAAATAAAAGCCAAAAACTTTTTAAGGCGTTACAAACAGATAAAAAAATTTACCAGCACCAATAAATACTAACAATTACACCAAGTCCAGGAATATTAAGATGTGCGAAAGTTGCAATTACAACACTTCCAACAGGGCACATAACAAAAATGAATGGAATAATTGCCTAAAATTTAAAATATTTTTGATCTCTGTGTTTCACGCTGGAATATTCCATTGATTCGAATCAGTTCCACTGTTTTTGTTCAGTCAGAGTTGTGTTCTCTTAGTTTTTATTTCTTTGTTAAAAAAACGATCTCAAATTTTTTTGAGGGGATTTCGTTAATTTTTAAAATATTTTAGATTATCACGTTTTACATGACTCAGGAAATACGCAAACTACTGATTTTCGAAATTACTTATTTCAAAAAGCCTTAATTGGTGCGGATGAATAATTATTTAAAAAAAGCACAAATTAAATAAAGTTAATTATAAAAAATTTATTTTTGTGATGAAAGCTATTTTTTGTAGCTTTTTTTAGCTTCCTTTTAATTAAATATATTTTTTGTACATTTGTACCCTCCCTCTCCCGCTACAGTATCCCCCTTTATACAAACCTGAAAAATAATTGTTTTATTCATTTGTTTATGAATTCGTTTTGTTTGTTGAGAAAAATTGCTTCCATAAACATTTAACTTTTTCCAAACTTTTATACATGTAATTATTGTAATACTGTAGGATACTGTAATTAGCATTGAAGCATAACAAAATAAAATCCGCAAAGGCCATTCATTGACATCTGCAACAAAAAATTCTGGAATTCCTTTGTAAAAATATGGATCAGCTTTCAAAAGTGGAAGTTTTTTTTCAAGGATTGCTGGATTTGGCCAAAATACATAAAATGTCAAAGATGCATATGAAAATGCGCCACAAAATGAAATTAAAAGAAAGAAAAAATATTGAAAAGCTTTAAGCTTTTTTTCTTGAACAATCAAAAAATATCGATAAACAAATTAAACCGGGATTGAAGTGACACAAAAAAGAAGGGCAAAAACCCATATTGTAATTGAAATGTAATTGTATGGGAAATGAAGATTTGAAAATGTTCCAACAATTACCATAAAAAATGAGCCATCTTTGTAATCAGTTTGCTAAAAAAATAAGTTTCGAAATTTCGATATTTTGTTCCATCACGAAAATTTGGGAAATCGAAATTTCGATTTTTTATTAAACTTTGGCAGGTATTTCAAAGAAATAACTTACAACTTTAGTTATATCATTTACAATAGCAAAAAAAATATCGATAAAACAATTTTGTAATAAAATTGTTTTATAATCTGCCAAAAGTTTTGAAGATTTATAATAAATTAAATATAACAATGAAATGTTTAAACATAAACCAATTACAGCAACAGTATTAGCAGTAATTTCTAAAATGTGCCGTAAATCCAATAAAGGTTTTACAGAGCCATTTTCAAAGTCAGCCATTTTTGTGTTGTTAATTATAAAAATTGAAAAAATGAAATTTTTATTCAACTTGAAAAAATATATATATTCTTTTTTATTAGTGAAAGCTTTTTATCTCATTTGCCTTCAATGTATAAAAAATAATTAGTCACTGAGTAATTAACGAATGACTAACCATTAAAATTCAAAGAGACAAATTATAGCTTTTTGGTTACATTTTACAGTCTCGTGTAGTCTGAATGTAGATTTGCATAAAAAGTTTTTTCAGATTTTTTCAAAGATTTTAAAAAAATTTTTTATCGAAAATAATGCTTTTACCCAATTTTTTATGTTGATCTAAATTTTTTTCAAATTTTCTTCTCAAAAAACACTACCAAAAATTTAAACACTGAAGACGAAAAAGGATCTCTCTTTCACTTTAATTTAAATTAAAAACATAAAAATTTTATTTAACAGTTGAAACCCTGTTTGTTGATTTTGGAGCTGCTGTATGTGCCAAACTTTGAATTCGAGAAGAATGTTCAAAACGTTTAAATTTCCAAAAATAAAAAGAAAAATATTCTTTTCTGACAGATTTACTAAAAATATATTTTTTAAATATTAAAATTAAAAGTTTTTACAAACCTTAAAATTAATAATGAAATACTTCCAGAAAGGGCAAAAATATCTGTGCTAAATGGAAGCATTTGCAAAAAAATATCTGATAATTCATTGTTATTTGGCCATAAAAATTGTTGAATTGGATATAGCGTTCGAAAAATTTGTGCCAAAAATGTAATGAGCGATACAACTAAAAATTTTCATATTTTTCTTACTAGGCGTTTAAAACTTACAAAGCAGTCGCTTTTCATTGACATTAATCGTTAAAGATTTATTTATGCATAATTTAAACAATGAAAGTCCATTTAAAATTGCCCCCAAAAATGTCATGCTTAAATAAATAATAAATGAAACCATAAAATTTATAGCTGAAAAATTTGGATCTAAATAAATCAATCTTGCAGTGTTTTCAGAAATATAAACATAATGAACTGGTTCATGAATTCTCCAACAAGTATTTGTTATTGGGATTAATAAAAGCAGAGGGATATACCATTGTCGGCTCCATAATTTTTGATAAAAAATTGGAAACCATAAAATTGTAAATCGATTAAAATTCATTAAAAAATGTCCAAAAAATATTATAACAATTATATAACAAAAAAATGTTTGATTGATTGAAGCAAAGATTAAATTTGATTTGTAAAATGGAATTAATTCTGGAATTGATGAAATATATTGAAAACCGCACATCTGAAATTTAATGAATGGACACTTTTTTAATTATTAAATGTAAGAAAAACTGTTACATAAAAATAGTTTAACAAATCTGTTGCCATTACAACTCTAAATATATTATAATATGGACCATTAAAAGCAAATTTATGCTTTACAATTAAAAGAATTAAAACAGATAAATGAAAAACATAAAATAATGCTTCAGCAACAATAAAATATACATTTAGTTGCATTTTTTTTTCGTAAATACAAAAATAATAAAATTTGTTAGAAAATGAAAAAAAAATTTAGGTAAAAAATATATTTTAGGTAATACAATTTCATAATTGAATTTATTTTTTGTACAAAGCTTTTAAGATTAAAATCAATTCTAAAAAAAATGCCATAACGATTTTTCTAATTTTCACATCAAATTAAATCCCCTAAAGTTTATTTGATTTATTCTATGCTAAAATTAAAGAAAACAGAAAATTTGATTAAAGTATTGATAATTTAAATGTCATTGCAATAGTTTGGTATTGTTTTAAAACCCAACTCTGTTCAAAATACCGATATTTTGTTTGATTTTCTGCATTTTTTTGAATATTTTTCTTCTCTGACATTGACAAATGTTATATCAACAACAAATATAACGTTGGACCTTAAAATGCGTCCAACGTGGTTGTTTGTACCACCATGAAAAATTAAAAAAAAAGTCATTGTCATTGGAAGGCTTTAAAAAGGAAAATTAACCGCTTTAAAAAATGCAAAATTATTAAAGTATAAGTTTAAGCATCCGGCCTGAGAGCTTGTAATCTCGTCAAAGACGTGATAAAACAAACGAACAAAGGTGCTTTGAATATGATTTTTGGTTTTTTGTACAGCATTGTTGTGTTGTGTAATCAAAAGTATACTCATTTATTGTTACAAGTTTTTTCTGATTATTATTTGCATCTTTGACTGTTTTATCAATGAAGTTTATTACAATGAAGCGAAGAAACATGGCAGCATTATTTAATTACTGCTGGGATGCCCAATTTCTTCTAGAGTTTCGAATCAAAAATATATATATTCGTATTGCTACAATTTTCTTCATTAAATAAAATAGTATCCCTCTGAAGCACATATTTATTTCGTGATGACAACAAAATATTCAAAAACATTCAATAAAATATGTGTTAAAGAATTAACAAAAACTTCCACGTTCTCTTTTTTTTGTTTAAAAAAAAGAGAATTAAAATACAAAAATTAAACTACAATTTTATGGTTAAACAAACTGCATTTTATTTTCGACAATCTGTGGAAATTAGTGGAATCTTTGAAATAAAATCAGTAATAATAGAATTTTTTGTTACAATTTTGCTGATTTGATTTATAACGAGATTTTTTTCGTACTGTTAAAAATTAAAAATTAGTTTTTTATAGAAAATCTTAGATTATTTTGAAGATTTTTATTTGCCAGTGTTTTATTTTCTTCTAATTTTTAAAACAATTTATTTGTTGTTGTCAAAAATCGCAAAATGAATAAAAAGCGTGACATTAATAGATTATCACTTGAACACTAATATCATTGCTCGAATGGCTTTAAATCAATCAATAATATTGCCCTTTTTAAGTAACTCTATTCTTTCCAATGAAGCCCAATGCCGTTTGAGACATAATTATTTTGTGAAAATAAAATATTCAAAAGCAATCAATGAACGATTATCATAAAAATGTTCCATTTTCTTTTCTTTGTTTAACGTTGAACTATAAAACTACAATTTTTAAAAAACTAAAAAACTAACATTTTTGATTTGTGACATCTTGTGGAAACCAGTAGAATTTGTAAAAGCAAAATCAAAAAATTTATGAAAAAAAAAACATTTTATGTGTAAAAAATTTTCTGTTTTTACTTGCGATAATATGCTTTTCCATTCTTCAAAAAGTTTAAATTACTTTTATTTGAAGAAGTCATTGTTTTTTAAAAGATTGTGATTTAACAGGCTCTATTTTTTCCCTTTATTTTACTTTTCAAAAAATTTTTTAGTTGTTGTTGTTAAATAAAGAAAGAAGCGAGTGCATTAATGAATAACAGCAAAAAAATGCAACGAAGGAAAAATAAGGAAAAAATGCATCAACATGTTTACTACATTTTTAGTGCATAAAAAAAGCACATTCATTCATATGTCAGTTGAATGTGCTTTGGTTTCTGTTGTTTTTTCAATGTTGAAAGTAAAAAAAGGGGGAAAAATAGTTATATATATAAGAGGGGCTTTTGGCTTATTTTCGTTCAAAAATGTCAGGGGTGCTGCCAGCTTAAAAAAATTCTTTCTCTAGAAATTTATTTTTTTTTATTCTTTTTTTAATACATAGCTCTAGAAAGTGATATTCGTGGCCTATAAATCTCCCCTCCCTATGTTATACAGGATTCTTAAATATATGTCCGTAGCTGATATAAATCAGCTTTTTGAGAAACCTTTTTTATCATATTTAATTTCAAAAGTGATTTCCGAATCATTTAATTTTTACTTTCTGGTTGTTGTGAGCAGGGATTGAAAACGAGGCCGGCCGGCCCCGGGCCGGGCGGGCCTTAGTAATTCTGGCCCGCAGGCCGGCCGGGCCGCGTTAAGAAGCCCGCGGGCCGGCCCGGCATATTTTTCAAATTTTGTTTTTTGGTAGTTTTTATGTTTGTGGTGTGCGCAGTACGCACTTTTTCTTTTCTCATCACTATGAATCATTGTTATATTAATTCATATTGATGAGAAAAGATGCAAAAAACTATTTTTTGCAAGCTGCAGGTTTCGAAAAATATTCTAAAAAACTTTTAAAAAAACTTGAAATATTTTAGGGCCGGCCCGGGCCGGCTGCGGGCCGGCCGGGCCGAGAAAATTCCGACGACGGGCCGGGCCGGCCGTCAATTTTTAGGCCCCGGGCCGGGCCGGCCGTCATATTTTAGGCCCCGGGCCGGGCCGGCCGACTTTTTCGGCCCGATTTTCAATCCCTGGTTGTGAAGTAAATTGCAAAATTTTTAGATTTGTTTCGAAAAAAGCTTCCTCTTTTTTATTTTTTCAAGCAAATAAATTAATTTTTGTATTTTATTTTTTGCGTGTTTTTACATTTCTAGAAAATTTTATTTTTATTTTTAAAACACTTTTTATAATTTTTCAACATATTTTAGAAACAAATATCAAAATGCCAAATAAAGCTGATAAAAAAGGTGGTGCAAAACCAGATAAAGCAAGCGGAGAAGATCAATCTAAAAAGGTTGAAAAGAATGCCAAAGCTGCTGAAGATCAAAGTGGTGGAAAGAATAAAAGCAGTAAAAACAAGAAATAATCAAAAGCTTTAATGTGTGTTATGCCAAATGATTGACTTTTAATTTTTTAATCTGATCGCCCACAAATGTTTCATAATTGGATTTACAGAAAAAACTGTAATATTTGTCCCTTCTGTAACAACCATCTTTTCTTTTAACATAATTATATATATATATATTTAATTGAAGTATTGAGATATGATTGGAAGAAGATTTACACTCTTACTTTTATTTTAACTTTTGCCTCCTTTGTATATATATTTGATATATGATTTTATATAAAAGAATATAATAACAAAATTTTTCACTTTTTAAAAACATGAAATCTCATCCAAAAAAATGTTGAACTATACATAGCTTATGTAATACATGACATGACTCTTCGATAAGAATATTAGTGAAAAATGTGTATCATTTTTTCCTGTCATTTGAAAACTGCTTGACGATTTTCAAATACAAAAAGCAATGTTTTGTAAAATATTTTTTACGGAAAATGGTTAACATAAACTTTAATAGTATTGATATCAAATTTTTATTTATTGTCTTAGTTTATGCTTTTACTTTAAAATTAACGACCATTAAAAAAGAATATAAGAATATCTAAAAATCGATTTATTACTTCTGGAATTTCGAGAAGTTATTATTATATTTGTCAATAGATATAATAATAACTTTTTTTTTCCTGCTCTTAATAATTAGGAAGTCTAGCATTTTAAGAATGAAATATTCAAACATTAATGAAAACTAAACTTTAATATTTTAAATGTAATATTGAAAAAAATCATTCGAAAATTTATAAAAACATCAAAAAAAGTAGAATTTGTCTATAAGTCAAAAAAATTAACATTCTTCCAATAAAAATACTTTTATCAGCTATTGGAAAAATGTTAACATAAACTACGAATAATATACTCTTTACTTTAAGTACTTGTAATAAAAAAAAGTCTTCGTATTATGATAAAAAAATTTTTGTCATGTCGTTTTTTTTAATCAAAGATTCTGAATAGTTTTATGATAAAAAAATCTTTGTCGGATAAAAATAAGCAAGTTTGTTGTGTTTACAATAAAATATTCAAAAAAGATATCATTGAAAAATAAATTTTTAGAAGAAAAAACCTTCCACGTTTTTGCACAATTAAACTACAAAAACTAAACTACATTTTTTTGTTTTTTAACTAAGGGAACATCCAAATCTTACGTAAGCAGTTTTATGGGTAGGTGGGGGTAAGCCAAATCTTATGCGGCTTTGATGTGCGGCATAAGATCAAAGGAAAAATCTCTTTAACTAAAAAAATTTGCTCAATAGTAAATAAATAAAACTGAGGATTTTTTTGATTTAAAAAGACATGACGAAAAATAACGCAGTTTTCAAATTTCAAATTAAACAAAATTATAATTATTTAATATCGATAAACGAAAAGACACAAATTTAATTTATTTTTTGCATAAAAACTTTTCCAAAGTAATAGTTTATTAAAAAAAGACCAAAATTTGATATTTTTAATTATTAATGTCGAACAGATGGATTTTTAATCGTGTCGAGAACCTAGACAGATTTTTTCTTCAATTTGCAAATTTTGCTAGAATTTTTTTTCAAAAAAAGTGTTTAAAAACATTTTGTTCGACGCTTTCTTTTATTTCTCTTCTGATGTTAAATTTTTCAATATTAAATTCCTTCGGGATTGGCTTTTTGCTGATTCAGATCATCTAAAAAAACTGTCTAAATAATCGATAGATTTACATAAATTTGCATTACGTTTATTCCTCTTTTTTGCGTGCTAAATTGTTCGCAACCATTTATCATCATTTGCAATTATGAACAACAACTTTTTACTTTTGTGCTTTTACAGCTCCGTTTTATATTCATCTGCAACAAATTTTACGCTTCCAACAGAAAAAGTTGAATGTCCATGTCCTCGAGGACTTAATGATGAATGTACGCCGCAGGTTATATGTGTTTATGGAATAAATGATGCTGGAGAAATTTTTCATAATGGAAAGAATGATACTATGAGTCTTACAAAAATTGCACTTCAAAGAAGAGAAGAAATTGGTAATAATTATGATGATGTTCTTGTAAATCTTTATAATCCATTTATTGTAAGTTGCTCTTTTGTTTACTGTAGCTTAACGTTGGAGTACGGAAGTCAGCGGAGGAAATTCTTTCGTAAGAGTTATCCATTGAAATTTTTTAGAGATCAATGGCAATATTTTATTATGGATGTCGAAAATGTGATGATCTGTTAAATTATGGTGGGAATACTACTGTATCAAAGTTAAGAGTATTTTTGTTGAGTTTATATAATCAACGAATGAAAAATAATATTAAATATTCACAATCTGATTTTGTTTATTATGAAAATAGTAGCAGCAATGAATTACAACCAATGCCTGAAATAAATGTTCGACCATTTTGGAAGAATCGATTAATGCTTAATCAAACATGTTCACATAAAAAGCAAGGTTTTGTAAGTTTATTTATCGTTGTCTTTTTACTTGGCTGAAGACTTTATCGTTTTTCTTCTTCTTCTCCTGCCCCTCCTCGGCAAAGAGAAGGCGAGGTCATAGGTTGTGAAGCCCTGCTAGGACCTCCAACCCTGATGGACCTCTTTTCCCCCTTCATCGGGATTTAAGTGAAGGAAAAAGGGGAAATCTTATAGCATGTAGGGAATGTGATACGGTACATGGCACACATGGGCAAGGCGGGCGAATATGGGCGAAATTCGCCCCCTTGATTGGCGCTTGGCGCAGCCAAAACGGCTTGATTAGCGCAAGATTTTGCGAAAAAATGAATAAACAAAATTAATAAACGTTCACAGGGCCCCCCTGTGAATTTGTAGAAAAATTATCCAAAAATACTCAAAGGATCCCCCTGTGGATTATTTTGATCGGCGCCGGATTTCAAATTTGTTCGCACCAACATGCCCATGTGTGGTACATGGGTGAAAATGACCAAGCCAAACCACTGTTAGATAATCACTTCAAATGCTTTGGATATGTATCTTTATCCATCGCTAAAAAAATAATGCATTAACTCTAATCTCCATTTTTTAGACTCAAAAACATTTTATTCCTGCATTTTTGACACAAGATTTATGTGTTTTGAATTATAAAATGACTCAATATATTAAAAATGGACAAATGGTTAATTCTTCACATACAAATAATGGTGAAATTACATATTCTTCAACGCTATCAAACAGTGATTTATATATTTATAATGTTATTATAAATTCAACCAAAGAACTTCTTGCAGAATTTCAAGCACAACAAGAAATGTGCAAATTTACATTTCGTTTTGAAGCAAATCAACGGCAATTGAGATTCTTTTGTCTTTGTAAAACTCAAAGTTGTACTTTAAAGATTCGACAAAAAGATCCAGTAAAAGTTTGTCCATATGCATTAAGTGTTGAAGTTGATAGTGCTCGTATATATCAAAGTATGATTTATGAAACAGCTTATATGAATGTTGAAAAGTTTTTCTTTCAAGATAATAATGATAATGGTGCTGATGTAAGTACTTTTTGGTGATGAATTACTTTTATTCTTTTCTTTTATAGGTTTGTGCTTTTGTATGGCGAACTCAAAATACAACATATGATGCATTTGTAAAAATAAAATCTGCACCTGTTGGTTATACTTTTGAATCAGTACTTCCAAAATCTGAAGGAGGACCAAAATGGTTTTGTAAAGATATTTATTATTCAATTAATGGGATTGCACCGCTTCGTGCACGATATCATGATAAAAATGCTACAGCACTTTCAAATGTTGTTGTAAGTATTTCTTTAAAAATTCATTTTTTATATTACTTTGTATGTTTTTAGTTAAAAACACTACTTGATCATTCTCAAATTATTGGTGATATTCGACCTGTTGGTGCAAATTGTATGTTAGAAGGTCCATTATCTCATCCATTTTTTTCATCTTCATATGGTTCGAATTCTTCAATGTTTCCATGTTATCAATATAATGATATTTTTAATATGAATCTTGTATATCCATTAATGGGAATAAATCTTATGCCAGTTAAATTATATAAAGGAGACGAATGTTATTATTATACTGTAATCCTTCATGCAGATCATATCAAATTATGTTATGTCAGAAATGTTGTTCTTGTTTTGGTTGCATGTACAGAAAATATTGCTGCAAATCAAACAGAACTTGAAAGAATTCAAAAAATTGTTAGTGCATGTCCAACAATGTTACCGAATGAAACTCAATGGAAATATGAAGCACCTTTTCTCGGGCAAGAAATTATTTGTGGACAATTTTTACGTGGATTAAAATTACAAAATGGAAGATATGTACCTAAAGAAATTGAATTAAGAAAAGTAGAAAAGGAAGATTTTAATATGACTGGAATGTTAAAACCTCATGGATGCGGATTTGATTCAACACAAAATCTTACATTATGTACATGTTATGCTGCACTTGGTGGATGTGAAAATTTATATACAGTTGGAAGAATTCATTTATTAAGATATTTGCCATTTGATAATGCTACTACACATATTTAATCTTAATTTTTTTGTAAATGTAATAAATTATTGTTTATGTTGCTTTTGTGTTGATGTGGAAAGGGAATAGATTGATAACATGCATTTTTCCGGGATATATAACTTTATCTTAAAAATACATGGTGCTTCAAGAATTTTTCCCCCCTTAAATGTTGATCGCAAATTAATATTATTAAAAGAATCGAAAAATGGACTTCACATTTGTTTTTAGCACCTTATAGGAAAGAGGTTTCATAAAAAAAATCAAATTTTTAAGACCTAAAATTTTCGAGTTTAGCTTGGTACCCCATGTCAAAAATTTTTCAAAAAATGAAAAAATGATTCAATACATTAATAAAATTTTATATTTTTTATTACACACTATCAAAACAAAGGGATATGAAAATTACATAAATATAATACAATAAATCTGCAGTTATAACAAATCGAAGAATGTCATAAAGCCATCCGGTTAAAGTTGTCCTTTTTGCAATTAATACAATCAAAACAGATAAATGAAAGGTCCAATTTAAAGTATCCGTATTTCACCAATTTTAAAAAAATGGAACAAATAAATTTGGCATTTTTTTCACAAACTAACTTTTTTGGAATTTATAACTTTCTTTTCCCAAAAATACCAGATTCAAACGAAAATAAACTCAAAAATAAAAAACAAAAACGAAAATTAATGGTATATTTTTATACAAAAATACAGTAAAAGGAGCAATAAAAGAGATTCCTCAAAGAATAGGTGGAAAAAATAATTAACGAAATGTTAAAGCTTAAAATCTCCAAAAAATCAACGAAAAAGATTATGAATTGTAAATTTGTTAATTTGCACCTGTTTATTTTGCAAAATATCAAATGAATATCTTAAATTTTTGAAAAAAATAGATGTATTTTTCTGTACTTTTACATGAGTGCAAAAAATTAAGTAAAATTCAAATTTGAGGTATGGGTGGCAAAAGTAATCATTAATTATGATTATTAGTGATGCATTATTTCTATTTAATCTTCTTTCATTGGGCAACGTTAAATGCTTTAAAAATTCAATCAAAAGCAGAACATTCTAGAAAATCTCAATACAACTAGACACTGGCAAGTAAAAAATGAAAATGCAGAAAATATTTTTTTTGCTATGTTATAGTATTTTCAGACCTGAATAAAAATAATATAAAATTAAAAAATTTTCATATTTAAGTTTAAGTACCGAAAATGACATTCAGTAAAAAGGCTTTCAGCGATACTTTTTTGAAATATATTTTTTGTGATACAACTTTTATATAAAAAGTATGAATCAGATTTTTGAAATCGGCTAAAATGGTATAAATTGATTTGAAAAATTTAATAAATAGGTTGAAAATAAAGATAAGATTTGCAGCTTAGAAATTTGCATATTTTCGCTGCGAACATTCTTTATTCAAGCTTTTTCTCATGGGAAATTTCCCATGAGAATGCTAATTTGAATAGCATATACTCGTCTATATATACTCGTCGAATCCGCCAGTTTCTTTGCGCCTGAAGCGAAAGGTGCAGCGGTTGTGTCGACAACTCTTATACCGGGGGGCCCACTGGTTCAGAGTTCGAAAACACATAAAGCTGTATCATGGAGCGAGGTAGGCGGGGTAGTGCACTGCCCAGGTTGACGAGCCTTTATTCTGGCTGACGGGCCCTATTGATGCTGTTTATTATGGATGCTGCTTCAAATGTGAGTCATTTTTATTTTTATTTTTTTAGGGGGTTTAATGGGGGTGGGTTCAGATTTCAGGTTCCTTCATCGACAAGCCACCTCATCGACAAGCCACCTTTTCTCAACATCTTCAATGCAGCTGTTAAAGGGTAAGTCCATTTTTTGTTCTACCATAACCTGTTGCCTCCTCGTGGCGTAGAACGGTAACAAAACAAATTACTTGAAGTAATTTGTTTTGGCAAAAGACAGGTATTTTCGGCAATAAAATTTTATTTAAAAACGCTTTTAAAAATGAAATTCTTTTTTCGGCGCTTTTTTTTAAAACTTTTTTTTTTTTAAAAACTTTTTTTCATTCAAAAACTTTTAATTTCTAAAAAACTTATGTAATCTAAAATTTAGCATATAATTTTCAATTTTGCAAAAACTTTTTCTGCTCTTTTTTTGAATTTTTTCGCTTATAAAACTTTTTCGAAAAAGAAATATTCTAAAAAAAGTCGGCAAAAAAGTAAAATTATTATTTTATAAATCTTTTTGTTCCAAGCAAATGATACCACTTATGGAAAAAATTTTTTATCTGGACACTAAAATATTATTAATCGGTTAATTAAAAAATCAAAATACCAAAAACACAAAAAAAAATGTTGCAAAAATTTTTGAGGGATCATGGGATTGCATTCTTTACTACAAATTTTAACGTCTTATTTTTGAAATGATTTTTTTAAAGTTTGAAAAAAATATTATTTTCATTTTTTTCCAGAAAACATATGTATTTTTAACTAAAAAACCCCAAAGATTATGTTAAATATAAAAGAAAGAAAAGAACAATAAATGTTAATGAACGGGATATTGATATTTTATATCGCACAACAGTGTTAAAAATATTTAATATTATGATGTGTCGAATCTGTTGAAATTGTCAATGATAACAATGCTTTTCAAGATAATGCACAAAAACTTTAGCTTGTATTTAACTAAAAAGATTCTATAAAATTTATTTTCACAATGATTGGAAAATATTCTTTTAATTTGCAAAGATTATAAGATTACAAAAAATAAAAAATTTTAGATTTTTAAATTTGACTAAAGTTGACTGTTTAAAAAACTATATTAAAAGTATTCAAAAATTATATTCTATTTCGTTTAAAAGCTTTACAAAGAAGAGAGTTTTATGCTGCTGCAACAACACTTTTTCATAACAGCTGCTGCTGCTTTTCTCTTGAAAAACTGTTGAAAAAATGATCATATTTAAAATAAAAATTTGATGAAAAATCTTTTACTTTAAAAAATGCCGAGATGATTTTTCATAATTAAATTTCTGCATGCCTTCGTTATGTTCAAGTCTCTAAAATTTTTTTTATTCAATTTCAACAAAATGAAAACAATAAAAATTGTCGAAAAACTTTAAACAAAATTTAGCGAATATTATTATCTGCAAAAAAATCAACAACGTTTAAGCCAATATTTAAAGCAGCATTTTTGAAAATATTTCTTTGAAAATGATTTAATCCAAAGTTTGAAGAAATATAAATTTCATGAATTTCAGTTTTTAAATAATTTTCAGCTCTTGCTTTCATCGGTTTTAAAAATGTTGCAACGACAGTTTCTTCTGAAATAAAACGGGGGCCATTTAAAGTTTCAATTTGAAAATATTTAATCCCATTATTTTCAATAATTTTGAATTGCCATTTTCGATCAATTTGAATGTCATTGATTGATTTTCCAAGAATTTTGAAAATATCTAAAAATTTTAGAGGATTAAAAGAAACATGGAATTGAATTATTACTATGAATAACAGATTTTGAAGATCCAGAATAATCAATTTTAGCCATTCTTCCAATTTCCGGAGCTTTTTCTGCCATCGATAAATATATTGGAATCCATTCATCGCCTACAAAAACGAAATGAAAACGAAAAATGTGCAAAAATTTTTTACCATGAATATCTTCCAATTTTCGTGCCTTTCCATTTTCATGAATTTCAACGGCAGCAGTTTCATCACTTTTGAATAGAAATGTAACAATAGCTGAAGAATTATTATTGATTGGTGAATCAGATGAAGGAAAAGTGTCAACAGAATGATTTCGATAAAATGCATCCATTCCAAAATGTATTGAAAGGTTTGGATCAATTGAATAAATAATTGAAGATTCGGAAATTAATTGTTGTTGTTGATTTTTGATTAAATTTTGATCAAATGAAGTTTCATATGTTTGAACTTCGGCATTCTTTTGATCGACCAAAATGTACCGACCTTCAAAAGGCGTTTTTGGGGGAGTTGCAACTTTCTTCTTTTCTTTTACTGTGCCATTTCTTCCTTCACTAAAACATAATTACAAATATGATTTACAAAATAATTAAATTAAAAACTAATTTTTTCGGCATTTCGTTCTTCACTATTTTTAGTTGATGTTCCACTTTTAGTAATAACAATAAAGGCTAATAATGTATGTAATATAACTGTATAAATAATAATAAAGATCTTTTATCTTTTATCACAATCTGATATACGTCAAAAAATGGTTTCAATTTTGTAAATGTTCAAAAAAAAGCAGCTTTGAATAAAAATAAAAGTGTTTCAACACTTCGATAAAAATTTTTTCTTTCTTTCTTTCTCAATGTCTGAAAGTTCTGGAAAAAAGAGGCACTGCCGCGGCCGCGGCAATCGTAAAAGTGATGACAATGTTTAAAATAGCTTTGGACTGTTTTTTTTCTTACTTTATTGTTTTGTATTTCAAAAATTTCATCAATTAAAAATATTGCAATATTAAGTTTTGAAAATAATTGAAAGAAAATGTGCGATGGTTTAAAAAAAAATTTTTGAAGTGTTCCCCTTCCTTTTTTTCAACCAAAAAGTTTTTCTTATAAGGGAACCTTCAGGATTGTCTCTGGAGTTAAGACCCCATATTTTGGGTAATGAAAGTACTCCTGCAGAATATTTGAATTTGAATGACAAAAAAAGCAAAACAAAATTTTCGATTTTTCTCTGTATATCCACGACCCCCTGGTCGACGATATATTTGTCAACTTCAGAAGTCTGTTAAATCCAGAAGAGGGCCCATGGGCAGCCCATACTTTTTCACAATGCTACTATCATTACCCAAAATATGGGGTCTTAACTCCAGAGACAATCCTGAAGGTTCCCTTGTAAGAAAAACTTTTTGGTTGAAAAAAAGGAAAGGGAACACTTCTGTTTGACACTTTTTTCATTCCTTTTTGCAAAAAAAGAATGCATTTCTTTTGTTATTTTTTTCTTTCCTTTTTTTCTTCCTTTTTTTGGGTGTTTTTTACCAAATTTTAGCTCTGCGTTTGATGCCATATTTTTGTGCTCGGTGGTGCTCGGTGGGGGTAAATACCATTGTATTCAGAATTAAATTCTCTATCGGATAGTCTAAAATTCAACTTTAAACCGGCTTAAACTAACTTTTTGTAGTTATAACGCTGCAGTAATTTGGCATTTTCGGCACTTTGTCCTAGCTAAAAAATTTCAAAAATTACATATTCGGAATCAGCGTAAAAAACTACATCGGATAGGTCAGATCATTTTAATGATTAAAATCTGTATAAAAAAATTCAATTTTTCATACTGTAACCAAAAAAATGTGAAAGAAAAATAAGGAAAAAGTGTTCCCTGCCAGTGTCTAAATACAACCAAAAATTATTTTACCCTTTTTGCACAACTCCTGGTGCTACCACTGTGCCAAATCTTTGGATAGTTATTAAGTAAATTGAAAGTTGACAAGCGCTCAACCAGGGCCATATATTGTTAATCTGTGATTTAGCTGCATGCTCTTTTTCATTGAATGATCCAAAATAAAAAGGGAATAAAAGTGTTAATGGAATGGCCTGAAACTTGCTCCTTAAACTAAACCTCCAGTATCAGGAGGACTTTAATTAATATTGAGGAAAAGAGGGATATTATGGTAATTGTGTTTTGCAAAATTTTTTTAACTTACATCTTGTTGTTTAGATAATTCTTTGTTAACAATAACCTGTGCAACTTTACTGATAAGTTGCAAAATAATTGATAAAATTATTAGCTTTGGATCGGTTTTTGAAGCTTCACTGAATAACTGCTGCCATTAAGAATCGATAACTAGAAACAGAACATCAGCATTCGCTTATGCATCTCTTCAAAATAATTCACGCAGTATTTTCAGCAAAATACTATATTAATGTTAAGATTGTTGATAAACAACATTTCTTCATACTTTTTAAATAAAAGTGTTTCAACACTTCGATAAAAATTTTTTCTTTCTTTCTTTCTCAATGTCTGAAAGTTCTGGAAAAAAGAGGCACTTAAATTTTAAAAAAGGCTTCCAACTTGGAAGTTTTTTTCTCTATTCGCTTTAACGTTGAACTACAAAAACCAAACTACACCTTTAAATTAAACAAAAAGAATTGTCATTTTAAAAAAATTAAACATGCGGTCATTTTTGCAAGAAAAAAGCAGAGAGATTTCAAAGAATAGGCTTATCAAAAACCTATCCGTTTGTTCCATTTTTTCAAGTACTCTGCGTTGATACCACTGCTT